>CARXXK010000001.1:11731174-11960620 GCA_949089665.1 Macrosiphum euphorbiae | reverse complement strand
TCTGAGGTATCGCTAAATCCATTCAACTCATACGAGCCACGAGTATGTGTGACAAAACGAGGAGGTTTTAACGTGGCCAATACGGTTCCAGACCGATTTGGGCCCATTTCGCCGAATCCCATCTCGCTGAGTCCCATCTCGCCGAAACATAATAATTAGAAATTTGTTTTGTTGTATGTATATTAAAAAAATTTAATTTAATTTGTATCATCTGGTCAAAAAATCAAATAAAGTCAAATAAAATCGTTGTCTGACCATAAAAAATAAATGAAATAAATGAAGTATTTAATTATGTATAAGAGTTATAAGACTCAACGGTAATAAAAAAAATTTTTAAAAATTAATACATCATTTCAAAAATATATAAACTTCGTCAAACAATTTGAGTTTTACTCGAGATGGAAGTGGTAGATAATTGCGTCTAGATATTTCATAATTGTTATAATATGTCTATTTCCTAATCTGAATTCAAACATACATTTTAGGTATTAATATATAATAATTATATAATTAATTAATATATACGGCTCTTTTGCAGTTTTCAAAAAAAAATTTTATACCAATTGGACATATTAATATTATATTATACAACTACTTTTATGACTACGAGTGGCAAAGGTGACTGTAGACTAAAGAGTGTGACTGTGCGTAAACCCATTATTATATGTATACATTTGTAGTTATAAGTTTTTATTATTATCGTCACTTTATCAGCTATAAGATTACGGAACGATGTTTCCTCGACGATGTCACCTGAAATAGCTTAGTATTGGACATTTTTGGTTTTTAATGTAAGACATATTAAAAATACATACGCAAGGTTTTTTTTTAATTTAAAATGTTGATATTTAACACGCTTATTTTAAATTTAAATCCCAGTAATCAAGTTTTGCATGTAAGAATTATCGAAGAGTAAATTCACAGGGTGTAGTGCCTACCCATCCAAGCTCTAATGAGTAAAAACCTATGATTTTTCGGCAAAATGGGATTAGGAAAAATAGGATTCGGCCAAATGGGATTTTTTATCAATCCATATACAACTGGTTTTTTTGTCGGCCAAGTGGAATTTGGCGAAATAGAATTCGTGAGATGGGATGAAACGTCCTGAAAAACTAATATCAGTACTTACTTTATTAACTAGTCATGATGTGGTTCAACGATGTTCTGTATATTTTCAATAAATATGGTAGTATATATAAATATAGATTCATTTTTCATTTAATTCTAGAGTTTGTTAGGTCTATGATTACAGCCTTTCATTACTATTGTATAGGACTTTATTACAACCACATTGTCATATTTTTCAATAGTCAATCAAAATGTATTATTAATTTATAAATTTCATTAAATTATATAACTAATTCTCAAACAATTTGTGTATGTGCCAATTCATTTTTTTCAACAAGTAACATATCAACGTTGATGTACATTGGACATTCAAGATTTGATCAGTAAACAAATAGATTAATACCTACCTATTATTATAATATTATGGAAGTTATGAATCAAATAAGAATAAATATGTCTAACACATAATTTTCAAATTCCAGTGAAATAAAAATCAGGTGAATAATGAAATATAAAATACTATAATATTTAATATTAAATTAAATCGTATTATGTAAAATCTATAAAATATAACCAATAATCGAAAATTTAAATAGTTAAAAATATAATAATTTAGTACTTTATATCATGTTTATAATAATATATTTGTAATACTATGATTATATGTGATTATATTTGTTATTTATTTACAGGTAAATATTATTATTCGTAAACTATTACGCCATATAACTAATTCTCAAACAGTTTGTGTACCTATGTGCCATTTATTCGACTACAGCCTAATCAACGTCAACAAACTGAACACACATTGACAATTCAAGATTTGTACAATAATCAAATGAATGTAAGTTATAAATGTTTATGATTAATGAAAAATAAAATAACATAATATTTTATAAAAAATTAATTTATATCATGTAAAATAAAATTAAATATTTTCCAATAATATAAAATTTAAGCAAAATAAAAATATTAAGAAGTCAGTGCCTATGTCACGATCAATTTCAAATACAATTAGTATAACAGAAATAATTTTCAAAAAAAAAAAAAAAAATAAACTTGTAAAATGTGAAAACTATTGTAAAAAATATTAGGTATTTTAGTTTTAATAATATATTACAATTTATCTACTGTAACTGGTATGACACCATTCATAAAAATCAAGTATAAAATAAAAATTGAACTAAACTAAATTGTTATAATGTATTTTAATCAATACAAATAAAAAATAAATATTATGTTTGTGTTTTTACTTTTTTTTTTGTTATAATATACTATACTAAATAGATGAAAATAATACTAATGTTGTAAATAAATGTTTTATATTTATAGTCAAAAACCGAAAAATTAAATAATAATAATATTATTGATTTTGAATACACAAACTATACTATCAACGTACTGATTTAATACTTATTTCTGCAGCAATATCACAGACTCATATAAGATCAAAAATTGAACGTATGAGAGTTCGACATTTGATAACATTACCTGAGGGAAGAATAACATTACATAACTTAACCAAAAATTATCTTAATTTTAATAATCAAAATTCAATTATTTTACTATGGAATGGTAGTTCAGATAAAAATATTTTATTGAGATTAGGTTTTAATACTTATATAATGTTGAATATAATGACTGCATACGATACTGATAATAATAAAATATTTTATTTAAAATTAATTAATTTTCAAAGTAATTAAATTATTTTAAGCTATAAATTAGGTTATATAATTATAAATGGCAGATTTTTACCGTTGAAATAAACTCATGATTTAATTTGTGATAATAACCATGAAATTAATATATTACTTGTATACATGACGTAAGATTAACGAAATGTATTTTCAATTACTTATGTATAAAAAACAATTATCAGAAAATTTTAAGTAAAATATTAAAATAATATTGTCTTATCTTTATTATCAATAGTTTGTAATTAGTTGCACTTTAAAATTTAAAAAAAAACCTTTATCGAGTTCTAAGATTAATACCTAACGGAATATTTAACATGAAATATATCACATATATCACTATCATATCACATATAATTTATAATTAGATTAAGGACTTGTAATAACTGTAATAATATGCTGAACAAATTAAGTTTCAATAAATAAATGGGAGTTATGTGAATTAATTTAATTGGCTTGCGTATTTGCTTTTACAGTAGAAAAAGTGAATAACGCAGATAAAACCAATAGGTGTAGCGAGATTATTTTTATGTGCATCCCCGCCAAAATCTAACCGTTGCGGAAATAGATTTTGGTTGGATTGTTCAAAATGGTGCGTAGACATAAAAAGAATTATAACTATACTACTAGAAGAATGCATTGTTAACGAAGAATTGCTAAGGAAATGGCTAAAATTTTATTACTATAATAGCGTTGGAATAATTCGCTAGAGTGGATCCCAGGGACCTCATTCCAATTCTAAGTTGAGTTTGATACATAATATTATGATCGTATTGTAAATATTTTAATATTTCACATAGCAGACGAGAAAAAGAGGACGATCGTAGAGATTGTTCGAGCGCGGACGCATTTTCAAACTTCCCGCCGACTGTCATAGGCACCCCGAGTCGAGCTTCTAATAGTATAGAAACAGGGGTCTCCAAACTTTTTTATTCAAGGGCCACAAAAAAAATCAAGTGCTCTTAGCGGGCCAAAAGTTCATTAACACATATAATTTTTAACTTTATGATAATATTATAAAGTGTTGCTATTGGGTGGCTTCTTTTTTCAAGCGTCGCATGTCAAATAAATGTATATCCACATACATGCTTATTGTAAATTAAATTACAGATTGTATGTTTTAAAATAAAGTTAAAAAAAAAAAAAACTTTATGATAATATAGGTACCTATATAAATAATATGTTTATTTTATATTTTTGTATAGAATATTGTTTACTTTACAATATACTTAAATAAAAATAAATAGGCATAAATATAATATAATATAAATACTATTTAATACTAAATTCTATACTATAGAATGTCCTCGAGGTGGCCTACACCCCCCCCCCCCCCATCTGTCGTGTCCAGCTCGAGCTTGCATGCTGTGGCTGCTCACTGGCAGCCGTGCCGCCGGCGTCTGTGTCTTTTTCGGGAGGTCGAACCTGACGCACGTCGCGTCCGTTCGCCGTCTCTTGCTTGTCGTGCCCCTGCGGACCGCGTGTACGGCCGACGCGTTGGTAAGTCGTCGTGTTACAGTCGCATCAGCTGTTATTTCGCCGCGTGCCGTGTGTGTCCCTGTGGACCACTTGCACGGCCGACGCGTCACGTTTATATTGAAAACGCCGAGTTATGTGCACCCGAGAAGGATTATTTGGCCGTATTCTCCCTACCTTTGATTGATGTGGCCGTTGATGCGATTGAACAGCTGTCGCCGTCCCAGCATCGGACCGAAGAGTTGCCGTCGCTGACGTTTGGTTATTCTCGCCGTGTCCTGCATCGTTACGGCATTGTAGTCTTCTGGTTTTTGGTTTATATACCAGATACCTATTATATTATACCATTATATATTGTACTGTATAGCGACAAATACCGTTGGGTTATATATTATTATTAATTCTTTAAAACTATTAAGGGGGCACGCTTTTGGTAATACTATTATTATTTGTAAATATATATATTATATATTTTGTGTTATTTTAATATAATATATATATGTTATGTATTGCTTATTGCACATATAATATTTTTACTGCGTTCTATATTGATATAAATTCACTGGGTCACCTCTAAGTCCTCAACACAACGCGAGTCGTTGCCGCTAACTGCGATATAGAAAAGTAGGTGCGGCACGGCGCAACATTTTTGGTAGCAGACCTTGGTTTTTCCGACCTTATGGGGGGGGGGAGGGGTGTGGTAGCATTGGGTTTTGACGTTGGCTGTGTATGACCTTGGTGGGTTTTGGAGCACAGTGATTATTGGTGTCCGTCGGAGGTTGACAATATTGTTTGGGTGTAGTAGTTGACCAGTCAGCACCGTTGGTTGGATAGTATTTTTACCAGCCGGTAAAATTGTATCAAGTTTATGTATGCCACTCACCGGTAATTATTATGATATCGTCGATATATTTATAATACGTTTAGCTAGCCGCGTCGGTCGCAGTGTTGATATCGTCGATATATCAGCTTAACTTATACACTTACAAGTATAATATATTGCAACGAGATAATTCGGCCTCCACTTCTCGGATATCGTCGATATATCCATATTGAAGTTAGTTATTATTTAATATTGTGCCGGTTGCTATTTTGTTTTCCATGTTATTAATTTTAAAGGAAACATTTTTTTCTGGCTTTAGCATTAGCGAAATTGTCATTTATTTTTTCTCTATCTAGTTCATCAGTTCTACTTCTTTCTATATTGAGAATAGCAATATTATTAAATCTATTTTGAGACATTGAGTTTCTTAAATAATTTCCAATTTAGGGGCGACATTTCAAAACGTAGGTAAATACTATTTCCATTTTACACTTTTTTGAGAAATCACGATTTTCTATTTTTAATTACCAGTGGAAATACTACGTTATGTATTTAACTCAATTATATTTCCTATCTTGATACTATGGGAAATAGTACAATATGGCTTACTTTAGAAATAGTGCGTTTTGCGTCATTTATGAGTTTCAGATTGATTTTAACAAGGTAAATAGTACGTTTTGGTTCAATTTGACCACACCATTCGATTTCTCGTCCATTTTTACATTTACATATGAAACCAGGTATAACTCAATTTTGTCAATTTTGGAAATAGTGTGTTTTGAAATGTACCCCTCAATTTTTAAAATGATCTCTGAGCTGAGGACACAGGTACCGGAATTGTAAGAAATATTAAACATGCAGTTCACACATCCGGAATACTACAAGCCATGTCATTATGAATAATGACATTTATTAAGTCTCTGATATCACATTGTTCTGGACCAATTAGTGTTGTAATTGATAAAACTTGTCTTATAAAGTCTGAATTGATGTCAGATTTGTATTTTAATACAAAATAATATGAAGACTTGATTATGCTTGATTCCTCGGAAATTTATATTTTGATTAAAAAAAAAATGTTATTAGTATAGGTTCTTAATTCTTATACTAGTTTATTTAAGTATGAACCCTATACAAGAAATTGAAACGCGGGGCCCCGGTGTAATGAACCGCCCTCACCGCGGTTTTGCGGCAATGTTTATCTACCTACTTATAGGTATAAAATATAAATGTTTATTAGAAAGAAATTGTTATTTAATTTTGAGTAAATATGGATGCCTAGATTTTTAATTTTCATAACTCTGCAATTTTATTTTTATTTTTAGAAACTAAATACCTATTATAATATTATAATATTAAAATAGAATACCTATAAACTATAATAAAGAAATCCAAACTCAAGCTACAATAAATCATTAAGTAAACCAATTTGTATATTGTTTAGACTATAAATTATACATAATCACTGTTATTTTTTACTATTATGCATGGCTTGAAACCTTAAATATTTTTTCCTATTTCGATTTCGGTTTCGGTTATAGGAATTTATTTTATCCGATTTTGATTTTGGTTTCGGTTATCGGTATTTATTTTTTGGGAGGTCAGCTGACCCACAGTTTTTGCCCAGTTAAATGTGGCCCCTCGAAATGACAAGCTATATAAACATTTTTTTATTTGAAAAAATGATGTACAGTGATAGATTCAGGGGAGGGGCACGTGTCCCCCTGTCAATTTTTTGTCGACAATTGGTTATATACCTAACTACGAGTATCATATAAATGAAAAATTCGTTTAATAACAATAATACTACCAACTATTAATTATTATTTATTATAATCATTATTGTTTAAAAATTATAGTATGTAATATGTATTATTAATTAAAATTATACAATTTATATGTGCGGGGGGGCCCCTATCAAAATATCGAAGATCTGCTATTATGATGTAGTGGTATATCAGCCGTGAAGACTGAGTGTTGAAGTAAAAAAGCGCTTACGAAATCGTGCTTAAACTTATCAACTTATAATGTACCTAAATTCGAAAAACACGAGTATAAAAATATGTCAGATTTATTATTTAAGATTTCATGAAGTTGACATAGTTGAAATTGATATAGAAGTGGAATACCGTTTATTATATCTAATTTACCAACAAGTGTATGACACAACTATTGAAACTGGAATAACTGGACCTTTACAATTAAATGAAGTATTGAAGTTCATGATATCACGAGACATGTTTTCTTCGTATCTAAATTTATATACTTTGTATAAAATATTTTATTCACTTCCAGCCAGCAGTGAAGCTGCAGAGAGAAGTTGTAGCCGTCTAAAACTTCTCAAAACATGCCTTTGCATAACTATGACTAAAGACCGGCTATCAAATTTGACCATATGAGCATAGAAAGCAATAAGCTCAAACCATTTATTTTGATAAGGTAATAAGTACATTTAAATTAATGAGAAAGCGCAGAAAATTATTGTAATGTTCCTAGTTCTTTACTATTATTTTCATGTAGCTGGTATTACAAAATATAAATTTTATAAATATATTATTTTTTACTTTTGTATTGTATTAGAATTTAGAACCACCTTCTATATCTCTTTTCGAAATAAATCAGTCATTGAAAACTAAAATAAAATAAATATACTAAAAATATACGTATACAAATAAAATAATAAATATGTGCCTATAATTCCTTCTAATGATTTAAAAATGTCAAGTAAATTTTTTAATAAAATATAAATTTTGCAAAAAAAAAAAAAAAAACAACAATTAATTAAATATAGCTTTAATAATAAAGCTTGTAAGTAAATTTTAAATTTACTTAAAAATATGTTATGACTTATGTAATATAGTTATATTAAATGTTGGTATCAAAATGTGATGTAAATAACTAATAAGGTAAATCGCGAGCGCATTGGGCGACTTTGTAATATCTAGTTGGTTGAAGTTTCTACACAGTGGCCGCTCGTAAGTAAGGTAGACACACAGTTTTAAAATCCTGGGTACACCACTGGTTTCGGTATCGATTTCGGTTTTTAACAGTTTAAACCGGTATTCAAAATCGGTATCCGATATCAGTTTCAAGTCCTGCATTATTATTATATTATTATAACGACCAGGGCTTGAAACCGAAAATATATTTCCCGATTTTGATTTGGTTTTTTGGATATTGGTATTTACTTTTTTTGATTTGGTTTTCGGTTTTGGTATCGATTTCGGTTTTAACGGTTTTAACCGGTATTCAAAATCGGTATCAAATATCGGTTTCAAGCCCTACTATAAAGTTCCTAAATTTAATGCCTTCTTCAATCCTAGGCCTTTTCGATATCTTTTGAAAGAACCTATTTTATGACTGTTTTTCTGATCCTGTTAAAACAACAGCGTATGGTTGTCTGTATTATTTGAGAGTTAAAAATTAACTGTAAATTAATTATACTTATGTCAATTACATATATACAAGAATATAATATTCAATTAAACTTTAACTAAAATTCTTATGCATCTGATTATTGAAATAATGTTAAGAGGACGTTGTACCCTTACACACGTACGACATATCAAATTTTCGTTCGCCAGTTTCAATAGTGTGCAGTTAGTATTGAACATTAGTATAGTTAATATTAGAGTGAATTTACCTATTGTCAAATATTTAAGTAAGAACATTATCAGTGTTCTCTCGTTGGTTTTTTAAGATGTTTTCATTTTTAAGCGAATTAGGATATGTATGTAAAATATTAATACATGAAAATGCTCATAATTCACTAAGATATAAGATACGATAAATTACGATAATTTATTGCCCAAAAAAAAAAAAAATAACATACATATTATATGTTGAATAAAAAAAAAAATATATACATAACGATTTACAAGTAAATACAATTACATTTATTAAACAAATGTATGATATGAATATATGATGCGTACAAAGAATTATTAGTATTAATAAATAGTATTAAAATAAACTAATATAAGCTAAACTGAATTAAAATTTGAAATACATGTATATATTTTAAGTTAGTTACATATTTACAAAGACCTTAAGTCATTATATGTAAGTCTCATTATAATTATAAAAAATATATTATACTAGCCGGACCCGTTTTTGTTTGATTTTGGTGATTTTTCTGTAAAATATTAATGTGATAAATTAAATTAAATTAAATAATT
Organism: Macrosiphum euphorbiae; assembly: GCA_949089665.1. NCBI lineage: Eukaryota > Metazoa > Arthropoda > Insecta > Hemiptera > Aphididae > Macrosiphum > Macrosiphum euphorbiae. The sequence goes on along the minus strand of CARXXK010000001.1, from coordinate 11,951,378 downwards.
GTGAATAATATATAATTGTATAGATATTGACGAAAAATAATAATACAAATCAACAAACATGCCCAATTAACCAATAGCCACCAACATAATATAATACACTATTATTATTTTAATCTGCAACAATAAACTACATTTTTTATTATTTAGTTTATTTTTTTTCTGAACAGATAGTGCCACTGTTGTATTTTTCACATCCCTATTTCCTACTTTTCTGGTAAATTTTCCTAAAGTGTTCTTTCATAAGAACCTTGCCCTGACAATTACGAACACAACAAAAAAGAATCAGCCAAATCGGTTCAATAGTTTTCTTGGTTAGCGCAGTCGTAGAAAACAACTTACAATTTTATATAATAGTATGGATATAGATAATATATTATTATAATATGCCTATATACCTACTCAACAAATAAAACTTATATAACAAAATTCAATAAAAGAAGGTGCAGGCAAAAGCTCAGACCAGCTATTAGACATTGCGGTAGCCGTTATATCACCGATTACAAAGAAAATTCTATTAGTGAGTATTATTATTTAAAATTTAAGTACTTACCAAATAATTTGTACTAGTAGTGTGTGTTACATTGCTAAATGTATGTACCTAGTTAAAAGTTTTTCTAATACCTAGGTAGTAGTGTAATTCTTTACTAATTTAGGTAGGTATATATTTATTGCAGTATGTTACACTAAATTATTCTGTAGGTAAAAAATTAAAATAAATATGTACTTGCTTTTCTATAAATATAGAATTATAGCTAACAGATACATAATATCGACGGAATTTCGTTAAATGGGCGTATACCAAATTTTTTCATGAAAACAAAAAAAACTGATTAAATACTCAATTTTTAATATAGAACATTCATTTATACTTACTGAACATGAAACATTGAGACTCCATGGACTCCATGTTAGCTATTCAACTTTTTACAACTTTACTTCATTATTTTTACCTATCCTAATATCATATACAAATAATATCTATATTATATATATAACAGGATGATAGTATATTAAATTACAGAGTCCTTTTAAAAATAAATAATAATGAAATGCATTTTTAATTTTTTGAAAGTAGAGGAAGCGTGCAATAATATAATATTATATACTATGAATTTACCTGTAGCAATGGTCCATAGTCAATGGATAGATAAATGGATACGTCTCGATTTTTTTTTCGATGCATTGCACACAGTATGCTTTGGCGGCAAAGTTGCTTGCGATTTGGCTATTTTAAACAGAAACGGAAATGTATAAACTATACTATTTCTATAATATTATTATACAAACTATTATTGCAGTCATAATCGTGTGGAAGTATCAACCCAATTGCATATGTAATTATAAATGGTAATGTTCCCAAAAAAAACATAAGAATAAGAAATACAATAATAATCCCTAGATATTTAAAATTAATTTATAAAACGGTATCATATACCGCAATAAAATACAATTTTTTTAAACTGTTTTCATCTATCATATTCTCCCCTAAATGTATTTTTATTTAAGTACCTATATTAATATAATTTATGAATTTTGAACCAGTGTTAAATGTTAATATGGAATTGATAAAACCGAGGATTTAACTCTACTGTAGTAGGTTTAGACTTTAGAGTGTAACCTACAAGTCACTGTAATGGGCAATGGACAAGTTTTAAATTTTAATTCAATGTATCTATAAAAAAAAACGATTCTTAGTGGAGAGTGGAGACACATCAGTGTGTCAGACTTTAATTCTATGGTCTATACTCTGCAGGTACAGACTATATTGGATACTTAATAATTAATATTTTATATTATAATTAGTTTTGAGTAATTATTTATTTTAGATTCTGAGCTGAACAATTAATGTAGGTAGGTATAACCTATTGATTTTACAAAAATATGTTTTTGTTTGGTTTGTCATACATATTAGAACAAAAAAATGTTTGGTTTTCAACTTTGAAGGTGGTTTTTAGTAGGAAATTGGATCTAGCTGGTATTTAAGTGGGTCAAAAAAATAATTTTTTTTTATATTATAATGATGATTGTATTTGTGTTAGTTTGCATTTAAGTTAGTTATTTTTTGGGCTCGACACACGATTAACTCACGTAGTCAAATCACATCCTGTGACCAAATACCAAATCAGTATAAAATACCAATTTTTAATGAGGACATTTTTTTAAAAAAGGTAGTGAAAAAGTAAGTGGTGCATCTAAACAATTTACCAAAGCGCGTTATATGTATTAAAAAATAACGATAGCGATAAATATTTTGGTGGAGGGCTCGGGGAGTAGGTACATTGTTAACGCTTTACAAAAAAACCTGCTGTAATGACCTGACTACTGGTTTATTGTTAGAACACTTGGTACTTGTCGGGACACTACTATATCGTACGTGCCAGTGGTGTCATTTCAGGGGTGCAGGATGGGCATTCCCCCCCTTTGCCATTAGTGGGCTGCTGTTGGGCAGGGTATGCCGTATGGGCTAGTTTTGAGGAAGATTGTAAGCTCGGTTTGAGGAAAAAAAACGTTCAAAAGCTCTATTGTAAACTCGGTCCGTGTTTTTTTCAGGTAAAAATTATTTAGATGTAAACTCGGCTCGGAGTTTTTACAGCTAAAAATAATTTAGGTGTAAACTCGGTATTAAAAAATATAAGTAAAATGTATTTGCAGATTAAATTATGTCGTGCTTATTATATTTTATCGATCAAAATTATCGGGCCAAGTTTATAACCAACCTTTTTTATTATCTTAAATTTCCAGGCCAATTTTACAATCCACCTATTTTATTACCTAAAATTTCCGTGCCCAGTTTACATTAATTTTGCTCGGTTTTGGGCCATAATATAGTAGCTAGTAGGTAATATATTTAAGAATTCTCTTACATATTATGTGTTAATTATTTAGTCATTGTTATCTCTCTAAAAAAAAAAAGTTATTTATGCCTATGATACTAACTATAGTAAGTGAACATTATGTAAGAATGCTATTCGGATTGAGATAAAAATGAAATTGTAATAAAAAAAAATTTTCATGTGTATTATGGGTTGGTCAAAAATTTTGCTCCCCCTCTCAAAAACTGAAATGAAATCGAGCTCTAAACAGATTTTTGTTGAGCTGTTCGTTATTTCGTAGGTACCTACTATAGGTACTAACCAACTTGGTAGATATTATAAAATATTTGTGGGTACCCAACCACAATTACATCTATTTTAAATTGCTCTATTACTGCCCGCTACACACAATATGTACAATTGATTAAATATATAGGTACTATAACTAGATATGTATATATATTTTCGTGTATTTAATCACTGCATGTACCATGTACCCATCTATAGGAAACAATAATAGAGAGTTGTGTGGACATGTGGTAGGTAGATACTAGATACCTATACTCAGGGGTGGATCTAGGAGGGGTTCAGGAGATCAGCTGAAGCACAGTTAGTATTTGCTGACCAAATTGGCCTCTTTTCAGATCTTGGGTAGTTGGAAACTCGGACCCTCGAATAAACATACATACAGTATAAATTAATTTTTTTTGTTTTATATACCTAGTACACAAGTATAGATTTCTAATCTGGTTTTAATAAGTGGCCCTTTGAAACGTCCTGACCCACAGTTTCCTAACTCTGGATCCACCCCTGCCTATACTATTGCTGGCCAATGATATCTGTAATACCTACCTATTTATAAAGAAATAATATTATAATATATAGTATATTATTATCAATACTCACGTTGTTGAAAGTCGTTGTGATTATTCCTCGTTTGATTATTTGTACTTCCTCTATTTCTACTGGAAGCCGAAAGTTGAGGCCAATTCTGACGGCCTAGTACACAATTATTTTCATTATTTGGCATTTCTGTCTGTTCTGCCGCAGTTTTTCTTTATCTTCTCTAAATATGGGCCCTTGAAGGAATTGGTATGTGATAGCTCTGTGTTTACATAACAAATACATACTATAGTTTATCGCAATACATATAATCGATGGAAAATAATACATGTGACAAAAAAAGCGACCTTTTTTAAAATTGTAATCTCTTATTTTTGGTGATTAGTGACCATAAAATGAAATAAAATAATTTTAAAAGGACATGAGTTCTTAAAAATAATGAAAGACATGAACAAAACTTATAGGTAGGTACCTACATATTATGCAATATGCTCATGCATCATTCCGCTCAGAATCTAAAAGTGTCCCGCCGACGTGGGATCTAATGGCTATACGGTCCTTTCTAAATGGATGCTTTACCTATGTACCTAGTTAATTAACAATATAAGTACCTACCTATATATTACATCATAGATTTGATTAAATTCGAATAAATAAAAATAATATATACCGACCTTTAATGATATTGGATAGGTAGGTATCGCTTCTGCTTGTCGATTGGAGACAATGAACTGATGTCGTACTAATGGAATTATAATACTTATAATTCATACGATGAATATTCAAAAAGTATCCAAATCACAGTAAAATTAGGTAGGTACTGTGTTATAACACTGTGTTATTATACTGGAGTATAACCTACTGAAACGTGTTCTACTCACATTGAATTCAAAACCTCAACTACTTCTTAGAACAATGTGTCTATGTCGTAAGTCGTTCAAGCTTCGACGTCATTGCTGTCACCAAATTGTTCACTATAGTGGGGCGGCCAATAATAATGTAATATTATTGTAGATTAAAATACTCAACGCCATCTGCCAAGTTAATATTAGACTCTGAGCGGAGCGATTAAGCTAGTGGTTTTACAATGGTGTTTATTTATTTGTTCTCTTTATATCCTTTATACAAAATTTCTACCAGAAGGAGTGCTTCGATTTCAACATATAGTACCTTATATTCTAGAAAATTGGATCAAGATGGTACTTTAGAGAGGTAATTTTTCTATTTTATCAATACTTATTTAATGCCACGGGGAAAAACCACCGAAAAATTATGAAAAACCGCTAAAAATGGGATTTTAATTTCCAACGCTTTGTTTATCACCATAGATACGAATAAAAAATTATAATATCACAATATTTATTCAACTTACATGATTTAATAATTAATAACAATATAAAATATCCAGACTGACAAACCTTCTCCGCTCAGAATCGTTTTTCTTGTACAATGATATTATATCATCGAATTAAAGCTTAATACAATCCATTATACATTGACCCACTTGTAACCTACTGTACAGCAGAACGACATCCACTTACCTGCTTTTTTTAATATGCTTGTTTCATTATTATTCAACCTTAAAATTCGGAGATACTTCGGAATGACATGACGTTTATTATACGACAATATTTAGGTAGATAGGTATGTAATAGTAATAATACATTTTTTTAAAAAGTTATTTAAGGCTAGGGACTGGAACTTTTTGAATTTATCGGTATCGGTTCTGATAGCAAAATAAAGGTTTAGGTTCCAGATAATTTGGGTACCGTAAAGTATAATAGTTTTAATTACCTATCCGGAATGCGGGTTTAATTAATAGTATGAGAAATATTAGAAAACTCAAATGATCGTACATAGTTTATACACAAAACAGTAATACCATTAAATTATGATAAATAAAATTATTTTATGTATAATATTAAAAAAATAATATTTTATGTATTAATCCTTAATGAAAATTTTTAACTTATGAATTCAGGCTCGGTCAGGTACTTTATTTATTAAAATAAAGGTTTTGGTTCCGGTTCTTAATATTTTAACAATAATTAATTACACATTATAACTTATAAACCATCGTCGGCGGCTCAGCATCGTTTACAGCCTATAGTTTAACGAGACCGTGGCCGGCTGTGAGTTTTTTTCGAGGATAAAAAGTTGCACATTGTCATGGCCTCAGTGGGGTCGTTTTAGGTATTAAGACCTGGACCTTGCCGTACACCAGTGATTTCAAATCTATTTTTACACAACGCCCCTTTTAGATTTTCAAAAATCTCACACAGCCCGCCCTCCCGTATTTGCATTTACTAAATTCTTAAATTAAAAGCCCCCCTCAAAATTAAAAATCCCACAAGGGGGTGGTACTGCCCACGTTGGGAATCACTGCCCTACACTGTGGCCAGGCACCATTAATATCCTTGATTAAGTAGGATAAAGAAATAATTAAATTACAAATATATGTCAATAATTATTATTAACCATTAGGTATTGTTAGACGGGTTTGTCATTTTAAAGGGCATTGAATAGTCAAATATTGCGGAATTTTAAATTTATGAAAATATTAGCCAAAAAATGTTATGTACTTGCTCATAAAAACAACCAAGAATGTGAAAGGCAAGCAATGACCACACCCAAAGTGTTAACAACTAGAATACCACTCTTATTCGTGAGGTCCATATCATATCAAGGGCGACTGTACACACGCCGCTCACTTTCAAAGGACACCACCACCATATATATAGGGGACAGCGAGACAGCCTGAGCAGATTGTATCCAGAGACGTGAACAACATACGACTCGCTTAGCCGCCAGCCATCACACACAATTACACGAAGATTATCATTCTAGAACGAGCTGCAATTCACTCAACTACACAATTATCACTACTGTTCTGCTTATTTTATTTGGTTTTAAAAAAATACATTTGATTACTAATTTAATTTGACTATTGTTTATTATAAAAGTATATCAGCTTTTGGATCCCTGAAGGGCTGTACGTAACAGCTTTACCAATTAGAAGACTATTAGTTATTAAACTTAAGTTTCCCTATACAAATGTGATAATTTCATTTAACCAGTGTTGGGTAAGTTACTTTACTCGTTACTCAAACAAAATTTTAATGAAATTACTTTGCTTTTAAAATAGAAAAGTAACTCATTTCTTCCTCGTTATAAAAAAAAATTCTTTTTTCAAATTTCTTGGCTATTACTATTCTGCAGGCAATAATCAGTGTTGGGTAATAACCTAACGAAAGTAACGTGTTTCTGTAACGGCGTTACTTTGCTTGTAACGCGTTACTTAATTTCATTAGAATTATTTCCAAGTAACGAAAATGTAATGGAAATTACTTTTGCAAAGTAATTTCTATAGAATAACACGTTACAGTTTCGAATTAAGTACCTTACCAACCTATTGCGAAGTGAAAAAAAATATATGTATAATGCGGGTATTATTATGTTTACCAATCTAATATGTATAGTATATATTTAATTTTAACTCTGCACAATTCAGTTTTCAATGGTTTTGACATTTAAAATGTCTAATTGCACAGTAAATCACGAGAACAGTTAATTAAATTTATTATTTAACTTGATTCCTTTAAATAGGTTTCCTGTGAATGTAGCTTGTGTGGAAGACTAAATTTTATATGATCCTATTAACTATACAGGTTTTATAAAGAATTTGCTTGTTCAATTTGCCTGCAAAAGATAATTGCCAAATTTTTTTTTTTTTTGTTTTTTTGTAGCGAGTGCGTAATGAGTTACTTGTCTATTTGAAAAGTAAAGTAATTTTTTTTTGAGTAACCAGTAAAGTAATTTATTTACATTTATCTTTTAGTAACGAGTAAAGTAACTTAGCCAACACTGATCTAACTTCTTGATTACAAATTTGTATTTATAAATTATGTATAATGTGTAGCAACCTATATATATATATATATTATAAATTATTGTATAAGTGACAGCACTCAGCAACGTATAAATTATTTAATATTAATAAAACATTCAATGCTGTATATTTTTCAATAAAATAAATGTGATTATTTTGAATGTTATTCTCATTGACTACAAAGTAAAACTTTCTTAATTCAATAATAATTTATTTTCTTTACTTTCAAAGAACATTTTTGCTTTAATTAAAATAGCTATTCAAATATTTAGGTAGGTTATGAAAACTAAATAATTAGTTGTCAAATAAAGGTAATAGTTTTAACTATACGATTCTCTTAGTTTCAATAAAATTGAGTCCTTATTAAAAGTAAAAATGTTATTAAAGTAATGATGATTTAGTAATTAATTTGAGTACCTACTGTCTAATAACTATCTTGTTTTTGATTTAATGAATCAACTTACTTTTAAAAGCATTGTTTTTGTATCACAAATAAAAAAAGTACTAAACAATGATAATATTATTTCATTTTTAAAACTTATGATTTTATTGACTCAAACGTCTCAAACAGTAAATTTATTTATTATTAAAAAGTAATTCCATAGACCATAGACCAGAATTAATCATGTTAACCTTTTTTCTTTAATTTATTAGTTTTTTCATTAGGGGAATGATAAGGAATACTTACTGTGTATTAAATTGGATTATAGCCTAAGTGGTTCTTACCCGCGGAAAACAATTTTTGGTATGTTTTACATTTGTAAGACGGATACAATACACGTGTGTGTAACGGCCTCTTATACAATGTTAAAAAAACATTGAAAATACACTTACTTAGAAAATAAGAAAATATTTCTTTGTTTGAAATTCGATTTTTACTTATCAAAATTCACTAAAAAATGTGTTTCGGATGATGGAATAAAAAAATTAACGTTGTCTTAAAAACTTAAAATATTATAACCATCAAAATAGTAAAAATATAAGAATAGGTAGTCAATAAGTACCAACAACTGGATTTTCATATACTTATACTTCTCATTTAAAAATATTCTCAGAACAAGAAGATATTTGAAATATGCTATACCTACTTACAAAATAATCAGTGCCTATCTTATACGTTAAGCAATTACCTACTCTATGTAATAATAACAGAGTTATTCGATGGAATTCTCAAACGATAAAGGCTAAAGAAATGGTAACAATTTATTATGAAAGACAAAGACGCCATATCCTTGCATAGTGCATACCACCATATTATTATATTAACATTTTACCCCACAGGGTTTCGAATAATATAATATGTGATGGTTCAAAACTTCCAATAATATTTGTACATTTTATCTATCTACATAGTACTATAATAAACGTATTTCATTTATCATTTTACGATAGTAAAATTATGTTATATACCTATAATTATATAATATTTATCAATAGCTGGAAACTAATAAACTTAGTTATAAAATACACTCGCTATTTGTCTAATATCACCTTTTAGAGTAGGTAGGTAATAAAAATGATTCAATGTATCGACTGACGACTACCCCATTTGGTTATTATTCAAAAATGAATAACCGTGGATACTTAATATTTTTACCAAATTTTTATATTACCTAGCATTTTTATACATTGTATAATTTTAAAAATATAATTAAATATTTTAATGTATATAATTTTGAGTTATTTCGTATTTTGAAATTTTCGTTTTTTCTCTATAAATGTTAATTGCTACATGTTAATGCTTGCTCAAAATCTTGGAAAATTAATACAAGGTTCCACATAAGTTGTTTTAATAGAATAAAAAAAAAAAAATCTAGTGATAATCTTACCTAGTATTTTAGGGAGGGCCCATCACTCCCCTGGATCTGTATTTTGTGTGATAGATACTGTGTTATATCATAGCATGAAAATTATGATTTATTTATTTATCGTACATAATATTATGGAAATTTATATAAATCGACATAATTTTTTTATAAGCTTTTAATTTTTACAAAATGTATCTGTAAACCACGAAAATATGCAAATAATTTTAATAATTTGTAGTTGAGAATTCATCACATTTTTAGTATTTTAAAACATATAAGTACCTGTAATTATTAATCTATAATCTATACCTATAATATTTGGTCTTATGTTAAATTCGGAAACACGCTAAAAACAATTAATCCTTTTAGGTATATGTATAGATACTCAACGAAAATGTTATCTTAAACTCTTGACTCACCCGAGTGTTTCCGTTTATATTATTCATATTATAAGAAAACAAAATATACCTAATAATAAATTATTATTGTCGTGGGTAGCCGTCAATTTGTATTTGGCGACAATGGCACAAATTATAATACACTTATTCCCTGACCCCTGGTAAAGGGAGTATTTCGATCAATCGAGACAAATGATTTAAAACAATTATAATTTAATAAATCGTATTTTTAGCCATTGCGAGGCCGTAGCTGTCGTCGTACAATTATTATAATTTGTTTACGGACCCACGTCTTATCGTGTCCCTGTGAGTTTTCTTACCTGTCAATTACTTTTAATCGTATATTCTTGTTTGTGAAAATTAGATTTTCATCGCACTGAAAACCTTAAAAAAAACTAGTATTATAAAAATCCTGTAAAATGCGCAAATACATACAAATTTAATTAGTAGGTATTTCTACCAATTTATCAGATTTTAATAAAGTTTATAATATATTATAAACTATATTTTATATAAGTTACCTATACAAAAAAGAAAATAAGTTTTTATTTATATACATAAGTTATGAATTACCAAGGTATGGTTAACATTGAAAAGTATTAAAAACTGTTCCAAAATAAAGATATCATTTATTCATACGTGGATCCAGACCAAGATAACAGGAGTGGTGAATTTTAGAGTGCAAACGCAGTCATGTTATTTGGGGGGGGGGGGGTAAGGCAATGTGTGCATTTGCCCCGGTCTGATTTTAAAAGCATCTCAAAGGGCCGTATATTATGTAGGTGTATCTGTTACTTTTCTTGTCTTGTACTGAACAATTAAATTAATTAAACAAATCCCCATTTACCCTTGAAGTAATTACGTCAACAAATTATATTTGGCACAGAAAAGTGGAGGGGGCGATCGTCCCAATCGATCACTCTAGATCCTTGAAAGATCTTATAGTAATCACAATTATAGTAAAGGTAGGTATAGCACGCGGGTAACATATTTATAAAACGAAAATTACAAAAAAATAATTCATAAAATGTGTGTTAACAATTTTAGTTGACAGAAGGTATTAAAAATATTGAAAAAATAGGTAGTTATAATAAATGAACAAATTACCTTAACACGACAAAAAAATCAAAAACACCAAATAGTTAAAATTTTCAAAATTAAACTTGTTAATACAAAATTCCAACTTTATGCTAAGACCTTATGGTCTACAATCAGCTAATACCGTTTTCACTTTTCATACAAATTCAGCCCCACGGTTATCTTGGTCATAATATTATTATGTTATAAAAAACAATTAGGTAGGTACTCAATCAATTGAATTATATTATAATATAAGACAGAATTTTATTGAATATCGTAATATTATCATCATTATAGTTCGTTGAAAATAGTGTACTATGTACTTACCTATACATAATAATAATATTTAAAATTTAAATCCAATAATTTGTATTGACAAAATAATACAAATATATCAAATGGCCAAATATTAATTTTATATAAATCATATTATTAAGATGCCATATTATATTATATTATTGATTCAAAATAACAATATAAACAAAATAGTCCTTCAAGGGGCCCCCTAAAATCCAACACAGCCAACATCAATCATCAGAGCGCTTAAAAAGCAATAATTAAAATAATTAATTTGTTTTATTGAGAAAAATAACTGTTGCTATGACAAATATTTGGAGATTTTTAGCTTTCAAATAAACACGAAAACAATAAGCCCGCAGATATTTCCCCAATCCGAAAATGTGGATGATGTTCGATATCCTAGCAAATACCAAATTAAAAGAAATATTGTGTACTGCAAATATGGTAGGAGGTTGGGAGGTCCCTGGGTACAAGCAACCCTTGGAAAGTACTTCAAAGTAGCTCGTGTGAAATATCGCATAAGTGCAGTGTACCGCTTATTATGTGGTCAGCAGAGGGGGAATCGCGGAGGCGTGTAACTGTGTAATGGGGCGTGATTATGGAACTTAGAAGCCGTCCCCACTCCCCGCCGTGGCAATATAAACAAGGTGTAGTATAATATACATCAAGATGATCCATTTGACTGCCAACAAACATTTTTCCAGGCGGTTTTCGTGATTTTTAAGAAACACATTTTTACATAGTGTAGCTTGTTTATAGTTATTAGGTATTATTTTTTAAGTTTTTTGATTATTTTTACTTGTGAACATGGTTGATAAAAAAAACCTATATGTACTAGGTAGCCGAATGATTTTAGTTAGGCTGCATACGAACTGAGTCCCAGTATAACCTTTTATGACGAATTGAGTCCCGGGTTGTTTTAGAATATAAACCAATTGAGTCCAGTGAAATTGTAAGTATAATACTAATTTAGTCCATGTTTTAATACTAACTGAGTCCCGTAATATTAAAAAAAAAAAAAAAACATTTTCCTTCCCATTTTTACAGACTTAGGACTGTCTGTAACAAAAAATTCTACAGGTATGGTTAAAAATGTTTTTTTTTTTTTTTTTAATATTTTATAATATAAATATATAATAATGTAGGGGCATAATATAATATGAATAATTTGTGTTTAATTAAATAAATGTAGATAATGATAAAATAACATTTTTATATTGGTAAAAATGTATGGGATAAGCATTGTACATATTCAAATCTACTTATTGTGTTCGATTGAAACAGCTGCATTTGATGTTTAGGTTCAAAATGTTTATAAACTGATAAATGTTTGGATGTGCTGAATAAAACATTGCATTAATTTTCGAATGAAATGATTCACAACTATTGGTGGTCCTCGCCAATGAATAAGTAAATGAGGCCCACATTTCTGGAGGATATTTTGAGCTTTCAGATATATAATTTTCTAATAATATATAGTCAGTAAAATGTTCCACTCGATAGTCTTGAGGTAAAATAGAAATTAGGTCATCGGTGAAGGCGGTGAAGCAATCATTGACATCTGGCGGGTTTAAAAACGAAAGCCCGAAAAATGTTTTTAAATATTTACCAATTTCAGAGTTTTTAATTTTTATATTCATTAACTAGACCCTATGATAGGATTTGTCTAAACCATGCTTGTCCCAAATGGAATCGACAACCCCTAAGTCGTGTTGATGGCCAAACTTTATTTACGGCAACATGAATTGCCATTTCAAAATCAGCAAACACAGTTTTAGGATTAAAACATAAATTAAGTTTTTGACATTCTGAAATTATTAATTGAAAAGAAGCCTCATACGTGATTAAAGCTTTGTCCAAAAGTAAACAAAATACCAAAGGTATGTAGTTATTATTTTTCATTCCGTGGATAGTAAACAGTTGAGTAAACTGTTTTGTGCAGCTTTTAAAAGTCCCGTCAATATATATTGTATCACACATAATTAAAAATTTTAATTTGATGGCACTTGAAAATATTATTATATTTTTAGTATCGTCATTAATCAATATAAATGATTCGTCTTTATTTGTCTTCGGGTTAAAATCAATAAGAGTTGCATGCAATTCTGTTAAGGTTTTTGGTAATTTAGGCATTATCGATGTTCTAGCATGATGTATATTTTTCCGAATTAATTGTAAGTCATAGGTATTTAATGTATCTGTATCATTCTCTCTGAGATATCTATGAATAATTTTTGAAGGTCTCTCAACGCGATCATCTAATGCTTTGCGTTTTAGTCTATTGCTAATTTTCTGTCTATTTATTAAAGATTCACTCTGTTTTTCATGGTTATGACATATAGATTTCTCAACTATAGTATTAAATTCATTTAATTTAAAAAATGACTTACAGTTATTTTTGCAACAAGTCCAGCGTTGGTAATTTTTCGATAAATGCTTATGAAAACGAAATTTGTATCCGTCAATTAAAAATATAGTTTTATTTCTCTCACTTAGTATAACTTCATCCATGATGCTTGGCGTACCTCGTAAACTAGAGTATTTAATATAATGAAAAAAATGTCCAGCCTAAATAAAATGTATTATATTATGTTATCTGACAAAAGTGATGATAAAATGATATCGGTAGACGGTGATTATTATACAAGCGATGATAGAAATAAAATCTAAAATTCCCGGCCCATAGTATAATAATATGTTACTATATTATCTGACGAAAGTCATAAAAATTATATGAATGATATGTATACATATAAGATAATAAAATTATATAGGTAGGTATATCCGTGTGGAGCGGCTTTTGACGCGCGGCACGGCTGTGTGGCATAATTTTCGCTGGGTCTGGACTCTGGATGGTTATTTTATATTTTACTCAAAATAATCCTCGGACTCAATTCGTATACAATTAGTTTCCTAACCCCAGACTCAATTAGTATATGTCTCGTTTGTACCCGGGACTCAATTAGTATATTATTTTTTTCCCGTTCAGGTATAGGGACTCAATTAGTATACAGTGTTTAGTTAGTCGGTAGCTGAATAATTTATTAAAAATCGTTGATACAATATATCGAATATAATGAACAAATCTTTTAGGTTTCTAAACATAATAGTTTACAACGCATCTTATATTATATTCCCGTTGTGTTAGGTTAGGCCGTTCGTTCGCTATTAGTTACCATATACATAGTTAGGTACAATCGTTGACAATAATATATTTATTTATTGTCCATGGTCGCTGTAAATAGTTAAAGTCATAATTAGCGCATAACTAGAGCCTTATTAATATAAACATTTTAATAAAACAGTTGAATAAATAAATAATAAAATTGTAATTTGTAAAACGGTTCTTGAATAAGGCCAATATTAAAAAATATCAAAGTACCTCTATACGCTATACATACATTTACATACATATACATATATTTAAAAATTATTTATTAAGTGTGTTTAGAATTATTTAGTTTAATATGCATTGTACTAATTTAATTAAAATATGTTAGGAAACCGGGAATTCAGCAAACTCGCAGATTGAGCTTTCCAGACTTGTTTAATTATAGACATTAAACGTTTAAAATGTACCTATACCTAATTAAATATTCAAAAAAATAAAATATAAGTAAATTGTCATTAAAATACGATTTGAACAAAAATAATAATATTAAATACTTTTAAACACTATAAAAACATTAAGTACCTACCTACCCACAGTTTTTCGAAATCGTAATAATATTCAATTAGAATATAATTTCGTTAATCGAATTTTAGATCACCCCATATTATTATTGTGCATTTTATTCATAATAAGGACACATTAGACGTGACGTAGCCCAATATATAGGACGATTTTATTTTCGAACAGACTAGAAAAACATTTGTCGTTGACAATGTTTTTGGTTTCCCACCATAATAAGAGGTAACTTAAGAATTTGACGAAGGTAATTTCGAAAATATGTAGGTATGTACCGACGAATATTTTTTTGGCCCGTTTCAAATTCTTCTATTTTTCCAGCAAAGGACTGCAATTTTCAGGGCTTTTTGTAAAGAGACCAATGGCATATGTAATTATAGATATATTGTTTTAAAATTATGGAATGCACATTCATGATTATTTATATTATATTATATTATATTATCTTATTACATTATAGTAATTAATAAAAAATTATAATATTCTATATTTTCTTCTTACAAGTTAGTTTTTCAGAATAATTATAATTATTTATCTTATTTTGTATTATTATTTATTAGATATTCTCCAAGTTACAATTAATTAGATAATACACTAAATGGTATGGATAAGTAATTTAAATTATTAAAAATAATATTCTTTGTAACTAAAGAAGGTTATGACTCAAAATTCTAAGTAGTTTTCAAAAAGGCAAAAAAAATAAAAAAAAAAAAATTAAGGAAAAACGGGAATTTTTAAGCGTAATCGGTTTTCAGCCAAATCGATTTAGATTTTTGGTGTAACTCTAAAAAAAATTAGGTACCGTAGATATATTATGACATGTTCAATTTATGTTTATATTAACATTTTCTAAACATCTTAACAATTATTTCAAAATATTTTGATATATTGGCATATAAAATTTTCGATTATTATAAGTTTTTTTTTAAATGCATGTCGATACAAAAAAAGTTATTCACAATTAAATCCAAAATTAATTTGTACGACCGTCTTAAGTTAGAATTTCGACTAAATTCGTAAAAATAACGAACATCTGCAAATTCTTTTGAATTAGAAATTCATAAAAATGAACCGTTCGACTGTCTGTTAGTTGTACCAGACATTACCAGGTCATAGTTACGATTGTTGATATATTATATTGTTGATTTGTATTTATTTATTGTCAGTATGGTTACTGACTTACCGTACATAAATTGTATAATATGTAACTATAATTCATTGCGTTGTTTTAAAATACGTTTGGTAACCGAGAATTTAGCATGCTCCTCGATTGACTTCTCTAAACTAATTTTTTTTCAATTTATAGCTATATATTTAGTTAAATTGAATTTATTTTAATGTAAATTATATAATCATCTGTTAAACCTTTAGTATTGATACATTCGACGAGTTTATATTTAATGAAATGTATTAATTTTAAACTATATATATTTGACTTTAGCCCCCCCCCCCACACTCTTGAATTTCGATTTTATACCCTAGTTTTGCAATGTTTGTCAGAAATACATATTATAAGTAGCTGGTATAGGTACCATAGCGTGTGCAGTTTGAAATAAAATAACCAACACAGTTGTAGCCTGTAGGTTAGGTTAGATTACATATATCAAAAATAAAAGTAAGACTGGTGAAATGGAAATGAGATTTTTCTCGTTTCCGAAACGTCAAGGGCAAAGCCTATTGCGTTTTTCGTATTTTATGTATACCCTAAGTCGGATATATCCGATCCCCACGGCGAGCTTTAGGTACGTGGATATATTTTATATTAAATAGTAATAATATAGGTAGGATGTATATGTATAAATTGTACTTACCTCGAATCGAAAACAAATGACCAATGTCAGTAAACGTTCGGTCGGGATTAGATTTCGCCCACAATCAATATATCTGTAATGTATTACGTATATTTGATGATTTTGTAATTGCACGATTTGTCAAGTGACAGTTGTATGTATACACGATAATAATATTGTTAGTAGAAACAGCATCGATTCGCTAAGACGCGATACTACGACTCAACGAATATTTGTGTCGGTTTGATTAACAATATTACATTTTATCATGATCAAAACGTGATAATATACTTAATAGCTACCCAGTTTGAAGTTGACATTTCATGATTTTTGATATTTGTTTGTAGCCTGTGCAAGATGAGTAAGTAAATACCTACAGAACAATAAACATTATATTGCAAATAAAACAATTTTTTTTTATTTTTCAATTAGGTATACTTTAAAATGAAATAACTTACTCAAGTTACGTGACTAAGAAATCTTAATAATTTTCCTACCAATTTATTATTTTATCAAAATGGATGAAAATGATACATTTTTAAAAAAAAAACATTTAATTTCTGATTCTTTTGTTATAACTTAACACATATTTTTTAGCCTTTGTTAATACTTTTTTACCAGTTTGGATATTTAACAATTGTTGAGCAATTATAAAAAAATATGTTAAGCCTGATATAAAAATTGGAAATATTATACACCAAAAACTACAAAATTATAATCAAATTTTTCTGATTTTGATGAATTTTTTCAACATTCTAATACTTTTTATTAATTATTCAGTACCTAATAACAACTTACATAGAAGTTTTATTTTGTTCATCGAAAATACCTAATTATTAAAATACATATTTTATAAGTATCTACCCAATAACGTGGGAAAATATTTTAAGCTAATCTAAAAACTACTGTAAACTATTAATTTTACATTTAAGTGTATATTTATTCTTTTCGTATTGTCATTAGGTTTTATTAGGATATTTGTTATAAATACCGAAAAACCTTCCTACGATAATACAAAATAAATTAGCTGGTTGCTTGTGAATTTGATTGTAGTAGTTTTGTTGATCAAAAATATATACATCTATAGTTTATTATAAATATATAGGGGGAGGGTTAATGCCATGCTACATCTTATATAGTCGGGGGGGGGGATGTCTGCGATTCATTTAAACCACAAAAATAATTTTATAAAGAAGCAAAATTAAATTTGTGTTAATGTTATGCTGTGATAGGTCTACGGAAAATATCGGAACTATAATTGACTGCAAATATAATTTATTATTTTAATGCAATATTGTTAATGCAAACTTGTATACCTATTGTCTTTTATTACTTTCCGAATACATTATAATCAAACAGAAGGTAAATAATATTGTTATTCTGCCCAAAATACTGTTAGTTTTTTAAACGCACTATGTGTAATGGCAGTGTACATGACTCGAATTCGGAATTCTGTGCGTTTATATAACGACGTGTTTGTGTGCATAAGAACTTCATAATATTAAGAAGACGCTATGCATGCGTTGTCTCCGTCTTAAAAATGCATACCATGGCAAATTGTACGTTTTGAATAATCTATTTAACTCTGCTATGTTATATATTGGAGCGAATTGACCTATTATAAAATGTAGAAGGTACAATATTATCTAGTAAATCTCATAGGTTTTTATTTTTATTTTAAAGCGAGTTATGCTTATGGGTATTTTAAAATGTACCTATAGTACCTACAAACAATTTTTAATTTGAAAATACTCTTAACTAGTTAACTCTCTTTAAAATTAAAATATAAAAAACACCCTATGAGTTTCACTACTCCCTAGATAATATTCATACTTTAAAATTTAATAATAGGTATTCACTCTTACATTAAACATAATATTTTACTTAGTTAAACAGATTATTCAGAATGTACAATTTGCTATGTTATGCTTTTGTAAGACAGAGATTATGATCCACACCCAATTCGAACTTGACTCTACTCATCCTTAAATAGCTATAACAGTTATAACTCATAAACTAGTAGTCATAAATTCGATTTTTAAGTATCGAAGTACCCAGAAAAATATATTGCTCTCAAAGATTAAATCAAAAATGTATGTTGCCATTCAAAAAAGTAAAAACTTAAAAAATTATATGGAATAAAAATAATTAAAAATATAATTTTTAAAAAACCACGTTGCTTGTACCTAACCATTTCAAATCATATAAAAAAATATTTTCAAAACATTGATACCCTGAAGTGGTTCATAAGAAAATAATCATCCTACACATAATATATTTTAATGAATTATGTCGTTTGTTGTACATTTTTACTATTGGCAATATTAATAAATACGGTAAAGGAGTAAAGGTACATCCACTTAAAGGGAACAGAAATGTTTATAACATTGATGATAGGCAAAGGTATATTGGTATGCGAATTTGTTTGCTTATATATTTAGGTCCAGAAACTCGGACAAACCTCTGCCAGCTGTATGCGTCATTCGATTGATATTTGTAGGCGAACCGCAATCCAGATAAGTAATATTATATAATATATATTCAACAGTGTAGTCCAAAGGTCTACACGTGTCCCTCCGGATTACTGTTTATTGTGTTTGGGCACAACTCGCCGTATGGGTAAAGTAAACATGACGAAACACAAACGTGTATAATATAATTGACCACTCGAACGCGTAGAACGTACACGTAACGTATTTACTTCTCAAAAGGACATAATATAAAATATAATATGCGAGTGGTCGGCGCTCATCAATCACCCCCGGGACCCGATCGCTTTGAAATGTTTTCCCATCATGTGTAGGGTAAATATACACAATAATATTATTAGTTTCATATGTCTTACATATATACGAATGTGCGTGTGCACACTCACTGAGAGAGAGAGTGATATTTGGGGCAATAAATATAAAATGGGAAAAAAACGGGCATCCTTTGAACCCATTGAGGATGATAATATATATTAAAATAATATACGTGAAAATTGGGTTCCATTTCGGATCACTACAAGTACTTCTGTGTGTGTATAAAATAATAAGATATTCAAAAGAAAGTGTATAATATAATATGCGTGTATACATATTAGTATATTATATCATATTATTATAATATAATGCCGGGCTGTCTATATTATGCCATGATGTTATAGGACTGAAAGGATTCGATAAAATATTTTGCATAATATTATTATGTATACTCGGTATACTATAGTCTGTCTTGTACACATTATTCTAATATCAGTGTAGTATAATATAAGAAAATCTACATTTCTTTATTTATAATAAATAATAATATGTCTACCGCACTCCAAATGGATAATATTAAGCGCGTTTCTGTGACCGTTAATCTCTATATAGAACATCACCATTTATTCAATTATATCAATAATTTGTATAGGTCGAATGGAATGACGAGAGTGATGGGAGGTATTACAGAGTACAAATTATTCTGAATACGCACTGTTGTGCATTACCCCTATTATAAGCCCATTGCAAGGATAGGTACAAATTATACTACAAAGATATTTTTCAAATTATCATCGCTATCATCACGACCATACATTGGTATACACGAGCAGTACTGTCTAATAATAAACCAGGTAAAAATCTGACTTAATAATTTAGGCGATATATCAGCACGTAAGCCGTTGGATAATAACTGGGAGAATTTATTTTTATTTCGATTGAGTACGACAGTAACATTATTCACCTGCCATAGAAAATAATGTTTTAGATTTAGTACATTTTACAAACCGTTTACTGCTTAGGTACAGTGTTCGAATAATTGCTTCAAATTGATTATAATATGTCTACCTAATTATTTTTAGTTACATTGAAAAATACTGATTTCAGAAATGAAAAATACCGTAACATAAAAGCAATTTTAGTCAACATGCAAAAAGGACAATGATCAATATTAACATAATAAAAATAATTATAATAATTTCAAATTGGTTTTGAATTTTTAAAATCAGAATCTTTAAAACATTTCGAAATAATAACATTTACAATGATGTTTATTTCCATATTTTATATTTCGTAAGTTATAATTGCACAGAGGAGGAACAAATTGTATGACTCAACTGCTCAAAACGTTCACTGTATTAATTAAAACCTTGAAATGACGTCACTGACATTTTATAATCAAAGATAAAAAAGTATTATAAACGTATAATTCCCAATCATTTCTGTATAGAAATATAGTATTATATAGCCATTATCAAAATATATTTGAACTATTGAAACAAAAACTCAAACTATACAATATGTTACAGTCAAAGATATAAATTAAGGCAATGACGTCATAGCCTAGTCAATTTAGGTTATACCAGAGGTATTCAAACTGTGAGCGAGGGCTTCCAGGGGTAGTCGTGGTTGTTGGTGGAGGGAGCCACATCAAAGAACTGGAATCCAAAATTAATATTTTATGGAAATAAAAATATTTAAGTCTTATCTCTTTAATACTGAAGTCAATAATATGTATAGTAATCGTCCCTTGGTGTTATTTTTTTAACATTTGCATAATAATATGGATAAAATCTAACACAATATAAAACCAGTTTTTATATATATAAGATAAATATTAAACAATATTCAAATGCATTTGTTTTTATTAAATAAATATACAAATGGTTAAATTAATATAATATAAATATTTTTCACAAACCATCTGTTAACAAGGTTCCTCTGGAACTTGGAAATTATTTTACATAATGTATTTTATTATTTAAATAAATAATTTATGTACAAACCGAAACTTTTTCATGAAAAAATAAAATAAATCTGACTTTTTCTGTCTTCTGTCTACATATTTATAATATTAATGATGATAATAAATTCTGTTGAATCTGTTGTATTCTGTTTTAGTATTTATACTGTATAAATATCAATAAATATTGCTAATAAAGCTCGGAAATGACGTTATTTCCTGAGAAATATTGTGTATCAAATAATAAATAAACCTAATAAATATATTATAGGTAATTTAAGTAAATTTTAATTATATACCTAGTACCTCCGATAATGATTCGCACTGAAACGTACATTATGAAACGGACGAATTGCAAAAGTTTGAAAATATTGGATTGGTTCGTTATATATTTGAATTACATATTTTTTTAAAGCAGCTCCACTATATTTAAATATTTAATATAGTACCTAATTAATCAACAAATTTTAAAAAGAATTTCTTCAATTTTCAAATATACAATGAATCTAATTTCGATGCATTAAACATTATACAAGGTTGAAATAACATTATTATTTGTAAACTAGGTGAGTTTCAGTTAACACGGGTTTCAATCCACAAAGTTTTAAAAATTATTTATTTGAGAACATATTGAATAGAATGAACATCAGAACCATACAAATGACATTGTATTGAATCAACATAATATTAAAATAATTAATTTGAATTACCTAACACATTATTATACCTAACACCTTATAGTTTTAAGCGAAAACTACAAAGGATTCCCTAACAATCAATTTATCTAACTCCATATCTACAAAAAAGAAGTGTGTTTAAAATATATATTTTAGATTCTGAGTGGCGCGAGGAAGCTATTGATTTTACCATGATGTTTATTTTTATTTTTTTTTTTTATATCCTGTATACAAAATATCTACCAGAAGGAGTGCTTTGATCTCAACATATAGTATACATATATCAGCTATACTATATCTATAGAATACATATCTCAACCTTATCTTTTAGCGAATTGGATCAAGATGGTACTTTAGACAGGTTATTTTTAAATTTTTTCAATATTTATATAATTGCACAGGAAACAAACCACTGAAAAATTACGAAAAGCCTCTAAAAATGGAATTTTAATTTCTAACGCTTTGTTTATCACCATAGAAACGAATAAAAAATAATAATATCTATTATAATATAAATTCAACTTATATGATATAATAAATAATAACAATACCTATATAATATATTATATTATATTATAATATTTATTATATCATTGAATTCAAGTTTAATACAATCCTTTATATATTTACCCAATTGTAACCTACTGTACAGCAGAGTGACATCCACTTACCCACTTTTTTAGATTATTGTTCTTTAATAAGAACTACTTTTTTTTTTCATTTGATAAAAATAGAGTATTTACAATCTGTAATATTTATATACAACAATAAGTCAATTTGATAGCAAAAAAAACTTGATTGTACAAAACATGAATGGCATGAGGAGGGAGGCCCAGCAGTTTGGATACCCTCAATAAGAACTACTTATGAGGAACCTTGTCTTAAATTGTTAAGCCTGATATAAAAATTGTAAATTTTATACATTAAAAACTACAAAATTATATTCAATTTTTTCTGATTTTGATGAATTTTTTCAACATTTTAAAATTTTTATTAATTAATTAGTACCTAATAACAACTTACATAGAAGTTTTATTTTGTTCAATTAAAATCGTTAAAATACATATTTTATGACTTATAAGTATCTACCCAATAACGTGGGAAAATATTTTAAGCTAATCTAAAAACTGCTGTAGGTTATTAATTATACATTAAAGTGTATATTTATTCTTTTCGTATTGTCATTAGGTTTTATTAAGATATTAGTTATAAATACCGAAAAACCTTCCTACCGATTAAACAAAATAAATTACCTGGTGCACATCGTATTTATGTATTAAAGTTAGAATGTTATTGTTGTACATTGTACGTTCCAGTGCTAATTATTATCGGTTAGATATAATTAAGTAGATATAATAAATATCTACTTGAATTACCTATAGGCTATAACAGGGGCGTACCCAGAAATTTTTCAAAGGGGGGTCCACATTTTTAAAATATTAAAAAAATACCAAACATATTAATTTATTAACTTAAAAATTAAACAATGTGTTAAATATTACATTTATTTTAATATACCTACCTAATATAATTTATAATAGTTTAAAATTTCAGTCTTCTATTTTTTTTAATAAGTTGTTCAATAACTTCTTCAGGAGTCAAAAGTTCTTCGCGATGGATACTTAGCATGGCTAAACCATTAAGTCTATTTTCAGCCATAGTACTTCTTAAATAAGTTTTAAGTCTTCTTAAAGATGAAAAACTTCGTTCAGAAGTACATGTTGTCACAGGCAAAATGCATATAATTTTTAATAACTTGCAGTGTACATTTGGAAATAAATCTTCATCACAAAATTTAAGGAATTCAATAGTTTTTTTTGGTTTTTTTTCTTTTTCAATTCTATTTAAAACGTTTTTCCACATTTTAAGTTCCGTTATAACTATATCAGGGTCACTTAAATCATCCGATTCTTTGTAAAAATTTATCAACTCTAAAATATCATTCCTATTTTTATCCAAATCATTGTCAAATAAAGATTGAAATCCTTTTAAGATTGATCTGTGATCTATAAAACGATTATTCATTTGATCAATAAAATAATCTAAAAATGGCGAAAAAATTGATATTCTAAAATACTCTTCAGCAGAGTCTGTAGAAATATTATAGCGGTTGGTTTGATGCTTACAAATTCTTGGAATATGAATATCAAAATTTAAAAGTTTAGATTTTTCTTCTAAGATCATAAAACGATACGATATCGATATTGACGCTTTGTAGTATTAAAATAAAATATATATAGGTAATTACATCACAGTTTGTATTAATACACTGGTCAGCTATATTTTGGTTTTCTGCACTATTTATCTTACTAATTTCTGTACTCTGAAATAATCAAAAGTTCAATTAATTAAATAACTTATGTAGGTATTTATGATATCTAGTGTTAGGATAGAATGTATTTGGATCTTATGATTTACATTTGAAACAGAACTTTTGAAGTAACTATCTATTTTTTGTTTTTGTACATTTGATTTTCTTTTGTCTTGTTTCTTAAATAATAATAGGTATTTATTATAAACCTATTAAATTTAAAAACATAGAAAACACAACTATCAACTTCTTTATAAAACTATTAGTTTTATTAATTAAGAATCATTTTTAATTTTATATATTTTTAAAATGTTTTTAAAAATGCAACACAAATAAATATTAATTTTTACTTACTTGAATATCTGTATCTTTTTTAAATAAGAACTTTTCTAATTTTACTTTTGCAGACGATTCTGATGATTTATCCATTATTTATTTAAAATTTAAATTAATATATTGAATAATAAAAACTAAATAAGCACTCATAAGCTAATATACACTCGCAGACTGCCGACTATATGATGGCACAGAAAGACATTAAACATCAACATCAACATTATTATTGTTTATTTATATACTTACTTTGGTGGTAATACTCCAGAAATACCACCTAAATAATACTATATGATTATATAAAAATTTCAGCTGTGCTGCTGTTGTTGCAATCTTGAAATCACGTTATCGTTATCAACATAATTCTTGGACAAGCATAGATATAATCATTGATTGAACATAGGAGACCGATAGGCGATAAGAGGTGCATATTGTAGCGGTGACCGGAGGACGTACTGCCACATTCTTTTTGATATTTTATTATATTATACTATACAATCTGTGGTTTACACCTTAAGCATTTTAAATTCAGTTAATAAATGGGGGGGTCTAGACCAGGACCCCCCCCCCCCCCCTTGGGTACGCCCCTGGGCTATAAGATATATTTTACAATACAATTTTTTCCTTAGTACCTATTCTAAATATTTAAAAAATTACATTGTGTAGAGAAAATTATAAAATTAGCAGTAGATAGTGGTATGTTTCATGTTTCTACAGTTCTACGTTTCTTAATAATAACAAAATGTTCTAAATCGTTATTATATGTTAGACTATCGCTGCTATGTCGTCAAAATTTGAACTTCAATCGCTCTTGAAAAATGTATGTGGCATGAAAATATCTTATGTGGATGATAGTATATTAAAGTTTTAAGCCTTAGGTATGTTAAAATTAAAATATTTAATTTAACTATGAAATAATTTACATATTTTTGTGATTTTGACGAATTTCTTAAAAATGTTATGCTTAAATAAATGTTTATTAAAAATTATTGTGACTTTGTACTTTTGACATTTTATAATAGCTGGGGTATGAAATAATTGTGAGGAAACTTATATTCATTATTTAAAACAGTTTTAAGCAACTACAAATTGCATAAGACAAGTCAAAATATTTTGAAAATTATTTCATGCATGTTAAATGCTAATAATAATTATATCATAATTAGGTATGTTATAATATTAGAGTACTTGAAATGTTCATCAAATATTTATTATTTGATCTATATATTAAAAAAAATATCATTATTAATGCATAATTCAGGGATAACATTGGTGTCTAAAATATTTTTATAAAAGTATTGAAATTTGACAGTAGGCAGAGAGAAAAAAATACTGTTTACATAAAATGCAAATATTATGAATTTTAAATCAATAAAAATATATAAACTGATTTAAAGAAAAAAAAACAGAGCTCCCGAGGGTATAGTTCAGGAGATTCACCCTCCCCCATATAACTTTCACTGTATAGGATATAGACCACAATGTCTGGACTAAACTTTCATGTAATATTGGACAATATTTAAGGAAAAACTACTTTCAATTTTAGATTTTGACCTAAGATTTCAATAATTCTTCTCTCATTTGTGACTCAATTGTAGATTATTATTGAACCTATACATCTATATGAAAAAATCATATCTAGTCAAAGTTATATGATGTATTCACATTTTTTATGAATATATATGTTTATAAATGACGGTGATTTAATTTATGAACTTATCTGTTCGAGATTTCTGGACCTTACAACATACAGTGCAGTGTACTCTATACATATTTCTACTGTATTTTATTTTAGATTCTGTCCGTAACAAGTAATTTTATTTCTCAAGATATTTCTTATGGGTTTTCGTGAAATTCGTGAATAACGTTGAAAAAATATAATCTAAACTGCCCGTTTTTATGGCTTGAACAAATATTATGATAGGTACCATTTGATTTTGAGTAATACGAACTTTGTTTTTCAAAATCTGCATTTTATTATTTTTAAATCTGTTTAAACATACAAGGCAATTTTATTTTGATCAATATGATAAGACACACCGTAACATAATATTATTATTACTGTTAGTACATTTATTTCGAATCACGGCACAATAAAACAAAACAATATGTTATTTAGTTTTATTGTTGTATTATATCATACCCTCAGGAGACACATATTTGTATTATGCTACGGGGTTGGTAACCCCGAATGTCATCCTGAAGTCAGGTCTGGATTAAATGTGATTCGTAGGCCTTAAGCAGATATAGAGTGCTAAGTTTCCAATAAATTCATATCATAACAAATTGGATCTATAGTAATTAAAGCAACATTACCCCCTCCCGTAAAAAAGTGGAAAGTTGGTATTCACAATGCAGACATGCAGTATAGTAAGAGTCGAATGTACATCGTTACTGAGTAAGTCGTTGTAATAACGGAAGTTTTAAATTTGAATTCATTGACCAATCATTGCATAGGTACGAAAAACAATTCTAAGCGGAGACATATAAAATAATATATTTTTATTGCTATTATAAATTATAATATTATAGTTATTTATTTTACTATTAGTAATAATACGGTAAGTATGTTGAATTAATTTTTTCCGAATACATTTAACTTATTACTTATGAATATAATATCCAATGTCGTCAAAATTTTAGCTTTAAACGCTCATACAAAAATATTAGTGGGGACTGTGTTTGTGCCTAAATACCATATATTTTGTGCATAAAAAAACCTCGATCGAATTAATTAAATTAGAGTTAAATAATTAAGTTAAAATACTTGTAACATTAAAAATCAATACTTTTGGCAACATTTCAATAAAACTTAAATAGTACTTAAATTATGTACATAGTACCTATATATTATATTATTATGTTACAGTCACAACCCAAAATCAGTTATAACTAGTTATAACTAGACAATAGGTACTACTTTTCATAACGCATCTTCGTCAAAACTGATTTTGACTAGTTAAAACTAGAATTAACCTCGATTTATTTAAATTATTTAAATGAAAAAAAAAACTAGTTTTAACCGAAAAGTAAAAGTAAATATAGTATTAATAGGTAATATTAGTTATTATTACGTATTATAGGTAGTAACGAGTAAAAGTAATTTTAGAATTGAGTTTATTTCTTGCACAGAGGTAAAAGGTAAAACAAAGTTTTAGATTCTGAGTGGAACGATGAATGTATTGATTTTACAATGATGTGTGTTTTTTTTTTTATTTTTGTGTCTGTGTACACGATAAGTAGTAGAAATAATGCTTCGATTTTCGACTTCAGTATCTTGTTCGATTGGAAAGTGAATATCGTTGGTGCATTGAGGAGGTCAAATTTTAAAATTCCCAGTACTTTTCTAAAGCGCCAAGAAAAACAAAAGAAAAATTAAGGAAAAACGGGAATTTTTACGCAAAATCGATTTTTCAGAAAATTGAATTTGGTTTTTGGTGTAACTTTAAAACAAATGACCGTAGATACATGACATTTTCATTAGTTGTTTATATTTTCATTTTCTATACACGATAACATTTTCAAAATATTTTGATTTATTTTGAACTGTTTAGGGACATTTTCATTTTTCATTTTTTTTTAGTTTTTTTTCTAGAAATATCAATAAAATTTTATTTGTTGGTTAAAAAAACTTGAAAATTTAATAGAAGGCTCCTAGTATATTGTTTCAAAGGCAGATGAAAAATATTAAAAATCGTTAGTCACAGTTTTTTTTTTATAAGCATTTAAAGTTCAAAAATTGACAAAATATGGAAAAATCACGAAAATTAGCAAATTATTTTGAGTTAAGAATTCGTAAAAATTTTTTTTTTAAATCTAAGATTTGAAAATGTAATACAAGATTACTCATAAGTTTGTCTACCTTTATCAATAAAAAAATCTCTACCGGACAGTCAAATTAAATTTTTATGAGCGTTTGAAATTCAAATTTTTACAACATTGGATGTTCACTCGATTTCTCATGTACCGATTTCCTTATTTTGTTGTTATTCATAAACGAATAACTTTAGATACATGAAAATTTCACTGAATGTTTATAGTAGAATTTCCTATACACCATACAATTTTGAAAATATTTTGACTCTTTTTGAGCTGTTTACGGATATTTTCATTTTTCAATTTTTTTAGTTTTTTTTTCTATGAATATCAATAAAGTTTTATCTGTTGGGCCAAAAAGTGTAAAAATTTAATACAAGGCTCCTGATGTATTGTTACAATATCAGTTGAAAAATATTAAAAATACATAGGCACATAGCAACATCGAATTTTGACAGAATTTTTCAAAATCTCGAAAATTATTAATCATCGTAATTAATAAATTATAAAATGTTCTGTTTTTATAGCTAAGGATTGAAAATTTAAAACAAGATTCCACGTAAGTAGTTAATTCTCTTACCGAAAAATCTAAAAAATATGCAATCACAGTTTATTTTTATAGTCATTTTATGTTCAAATTTGGACGAAATTATATATTAAAAAACCTAGTTATTTTGTTGTGATTGTATAATATTATTCGTGGGTACCTACTTGAAACTTCTAAAGTGTACTATTATATAATATCTATGATAGTATCAGGGTTTGTTATTGATGTTGATGTATAACGTGTTATAAGTACCTAATGGATATTGTGATAATGTGATATGATTAATTTGGAATTTATTATAGGTCAATTTTTTTTTTAATAAAATAGATATGTATATAATTTGTCTTAAACCTAGACTGACATACCGTCTTCGCTCAGAATCGTTTTTCTTATACAATGATATTGTATCATTGAATTCAAATGTAATAGCATCCATTGTACAGTGACCCACTTGTAACCTACTGTACAGCAGAGTGACATCCACTTACCCACCTTTTTTTATTTACTATTAATTTAATTGCAATTATTTCAATATTTATAATATTATAAATATTTTTTTTTGTAGATCAATGTGAAATTGTAATTTATTTTGATTTCCAACTATTTTCCCATATAAATATATAGGCACAACTCGCAAAAAAGAAATTTCGTTTGATAATGATATTATATTTTTGTTATGAATAGCTAGGTGGAGTAGGATTGCGAGCGTTTTACCTTTTTGGGTATACGAATGCGTGCTGTGTCGGAATAACAAAAAACATGATTTAGACTATTCGAAAGGGTACCTACAGTTGAGCGTGGAATTGGATGCGACGTTGCCAAATTGTTTGTAACAAATTTTAGTTATTTCGTAATTAATTTTTATATATCAATATGAATACAAATACATCCATTCACGAAGTTTTTGAATACATTTACTAATAAACTTCTTATTATAAAAAAAAATATCGTTAAATATACGTAAATAACACAAAATAATAATACAAACACTTTACATACACACGCAGTAAACGTAATAAAAGAAAATAATTATCGTTATAAAAAAAACTGTTAAATATTCGAATAGATAAGTAAATAAACTAAAAAGTAAATAATTGAAAATTACATTTAATATGTTTATGTTAAATTTTAAAGCCACGGTACCGATTTCCAACTATGGCTAAAAACTTAAGTACATTTTCTGGAGTTTTATTTTTTATATACTGTTCGCATTGCTTACAGATAAATTTTATTTTCTCAAGTTCTTCCTTTGATATTTACCGTGCACCAGTAGATATATTTGGCAACGTTGCTTGGAAGTTAAAATAATTTATCGCGCGCTATCGTACGCCTAAAAAGGTACCGCTGATATGGACCGAGCCCAATCGTTTTCCGCCCGGTTACAATGTATACCGAATTTACTAATTTACGTCTACATAATATATAAGTACAATATACGTATATTGTATATATTATATGGTTATGCAAATTATAATAATAGTTTATGTCCCTTCAAATTGTTTTTCTATTTATTTTTTGAATTTAATTTATTTAGTTTTTTACTATGTTGTTTGTATGTCACTATATACAAGCATATAAGCAACAACTCACACTGGTTTTAAGCAAGAATGCCACCAAATTTTGTATGTATACAATACGCATATTTGGCTCAAAAATAATTTAAATGTCTTGGAGCTTGGATTATATTGTTTTTGTATTAAGACATGATAACATTTACATTATATAAACAGAAAATCAATTTTATCAAAATATGCCATACATTTGTTTGTTATTTTACAGTTGTTTGCTGATCATTAACTAGCAAAAGAGAAATTTCAAAAATGACGTGTTCAAAGAACCATTTGTTTGTTCAATTTCTAATATCGATAAATAAAGACCATATAGGTTTGTATACAGGTACCTATGTGTACGACTTTTGAAATAAAATGATCAAAGTCTGACAAATAAATATAAGCACATCATAGTAAAACTCTAAAACCAATTACTTTTTCAACATTACAGATTTTACAACGATGTGTGTTTTTATTTTTATTTTTGTGTCTGTCATCACGGTTTAGGTCAGTAAAACTGCTTCGATTTTTTTCAACAGTATCTTGTTCGATGGGAAAGTGAATCTAGTTAGTGCATTCAGGAGGTCAAATTTTAAAATTCCCAATATTTTTTAAAAGCGACGCGAAAAACAACATAACAATTAACCAAAACGGGAATTTTTACGCAAATTTACTGGTAGTTTATATTTCCATTTTCTGTACACGATAAAATTTTCAAAATATTTTGATTTGTTTTTAACTGTTTAGGAACATTTTCAGTTTCCAATTTTACTAGTCTTTTTTTCTATGAATGTCAATAAAACTTTATTTGTTGAGTAAAAATACTTGTAAATTTAATACAAGGTTCCTAATATATTGTTACACTAGCAGTTGAAAAAGATTAAAAATACATAGTACAATTTTTTAAAGATTAAGTCACAGTTTTTTTTTATAAGCATTAGTGAATAATCAAGAAAATTACCAAATTATTTTGAGTTGAGAATAAAAAAAAAATTTTTCTTTTTAAATCTAAGATTTGAATATGTAATACAAGATTACTCATAAGTTTATCTACCTTTTTTTTGGTTTTGTTATTTTATTGTTATTCACAAACTAATAAGTAATAACTGTAGATATATAAACATTTTATAAACATTTTACTGAATGTTTGTATTTTTTATTTTCTATACACCAAAAAAATTTGAAAATACTTTGACTCTTTTTGAGCTGTTTACGGAGTACGGACATTGTCAGTTTTCAATTTTTTTAGTTTTTTGTTCTATAAATATCAATAAAATTTTATTTGTTTAGTATAAAAGCTTGAAAATTTAATGCAAGGCTCCGGATATATTGTAACAGCAGTTGAAAAATATTAAAAATACATAGTACAATTTTTTTTATAAACATTTAAAGTTCGAATTTTGACAAAATTCATCAATTTAATAATTATTTTGTAGTTAAAAATTTATAAAATGTTCAACTTTTATAGCTAAGAATTGAAATGGTTCACGTAAATAGGTAAATATATAAATTACTTTATTCACAATAATATCATCATATTATATACTTAGTAATATCATAGGCTGATTGACCGTTTTCGCCCAGAATCGTTTTTCTTATACAATGATATTATATCATTGAATTCAAATTTAACACCATCCATTACAGTGGCCCACTTGTAACCTACTGTACAGCAGAGCTACTTTTGTTTACTTTAATATGTTCAAGAATATAATGTGTACCTATAGGTCGATATAATATTTAAAATATACACTATAGCTATATCATTCTAAATCCATGGAGTTATAATATGTCCATTAATGATAAAGACGAGATCATAATTATGAAAATCATCTATAGTTTTACTATGAGGTATAGGTACTTATATAATAATAATGGCAATAAAATAAAATTTTAAAATAAATTATGATAATAATATAATTATTATTATTGCTACCATTTTAAATTTAATTATTGTACAAATATCCAGTTTAAAAAATAAATACCTACCTAGGACATTACTCTCAGTTTTTCTATTTATTGTCATTATTATATACTGTTGCATTTACAGTCTCATTATTTTCTCAGAGTATTATTTTACTATTTTAGTAATACACTTATTATACCTACCATGAACTAAAATGAACTAAACGAAAATAATATTATAGCGTAACATACCTATAACAAGTATAGTAGTAAAATAATTGATTTCCGCAACTATTCAAATCTTAGAGCAGATATTACCAAACGATTGGTACCTGGTTACAACCAGATTTATAAAATAATTACATTGCAAACAATTGATTCGATTATCTAAATGATAAATAAACATTAATTACAATTACATTTTGTAATTTGTAATAATATATAGGTACCTTTATGTAAAAATGTATATTATAGCATAGGTACATAATATTATATATTTATATAATAATATATACAATATACTTAATAGGTATTACGTACATATTATTATGGTATTTCGAATTTTTTCTTTACAATATAATATTATTTTATTATACAAAATATATTATGTTTGAAATTTGTGAAATACAATTATAATATATTATATAGTTATTACTACAGTATATGTATATTGTCTACTATTAAGTTTATAAAATTTTTTTTGAATATCATATACCTACCTATGCGCATTATGCCTAATGGTATTACTACGCTATTACGCAACACCTAAGTAGTGTTAATCATTATCGTCATTATCGTCCAGACCTTAATACAATGATAATATAATTATTTATAATATTTTATAATATACCTATGTAATATAATAAATTATTAGATATAAATATATTTTTTTTATTGATCTTAATCAACATCGGCAACAATGGAAATTAGTTATAAATTTTTTTTCTTGTATAATATTGAGTTGTATAGTTTAGGGTTGTCTAAGAGTTTTAAAACTTGTGTGATGGTGTCATCGCATTTTCTGAGTGCTACAACTATATAAGGTGTTGGGGATTTTGAGGTTACTGAGTTCGCCTAATCGTCTATGGATCCTACTGGAGGCATTTTGTAATTAAGTGTTTGGCTGAGAGTTCAGTTCCGCAAGTATTGTACATTGGATTTTCTTCCTTTGTAGTGAGTTATCCAACTGTGGCTGAATATAATATAGGTATTATTGTTAGAGTGTTATTGTTGGATTTATCATGAATTCACAAACAGGTAGGCATTCCGTATACATCGTTATTATATATAAATATTATTATACTCCGCGTGGAATACTATTGATTTAAATTATCATATTATTATGTAGTATTGCTCCCCGAGTCCAGACTATTTAATTTTAAACTAAAATAACTTATACTTATTGTGTGCATATTATAGATATTTCTCAGTTATCAAGTGTTTGTAATGTAAGATAATATAGAAAATATGGTTCTTGTTAATCCAGAATGAAAATTAAAACGCTGACCTTCACCTAACAGGACCAAGTTTATCGCTGTTTTTTCAAATAAAATATGTACCGAATAGAATATTGAATTTATTGATGCGATGTGGACGATGTAAAGACGTTAAGCAAATATAATTATATACCAAACAGTTTCAGATAACATTACGACATCGAGTATATTATAATGAATAGTAATAATATGTTATACTAATTTTGGTTAAAACTTCCAAGTTCCAACTATAATGAGGAATAACTCTATAATTGTATTATTAAGTATGTATATCGTAGGTATATGAATAAAATTGAACAAACATGAAGGTATATATTATTTATAATCTATTATCCATATTAATTACCGTGTGTACCTATACTGTGTAGGTAATATACTGTATTTTCTAGAATTTTTATTTGACCTGGCGACAATGAGGAGTAAAAAAAACACTTGCTTTTATTAGTGTTATATACGTACATTAATTTTACTCTATATACTCGACATTTTAAATTGTAGTGTATTAACCTTCGGAACTGTATTTTGAAATAAACTATATTAGTATTATTTATAACTACATTTCAAGATTTTAATTTAAACTTGTATGTACTCCAAAACGGCTAAAATATACGAAAAAAATACGAATAATACAAATGTATTTTTTATTTATTTTTTATTGTTGTGTTAAAAGAATACGGTGACTATTTAACCATTTTTAAGGGACGAGTTATCAATCAAATTAAATTGAACATTTTGATTATAAAGTAGGTACCTCGTACCTCTACAGCTACTGATATTGAATAAAACATTTTTAAATTAAAAAAGAAATGTATAACAATATATTATATTACATTATTCCCACCTCGAAAATTGTCAAACAATAAACGTTTTACGCTATGTTAGAAACTTACAAAAGAAACCAAATAAATAATATGTATCGGTATACAATTACAATACGTGACCAATTATTATTATTTTTAAGTTATATTAATATATAGGTAATAATAATATTTTCATATTATGAATAAATGTACACCAAAATTAGCAATTAATAATTTAAACCCATATAATACATTAATACCTAAAATTCCTTAATACATTGAATATAATAATTTAATAATTCCAATATGGCAATATAATATTATTATCATTGTATAGAACTGCACATTTCAACATTTGTAGCTAATGGATTTTCTTCTACTTATTGTAATTTGATAAGTATAGTTTTATTATAGACTAATAGACTTTTAGAATAATAAAGGACATAGTACAAAGTTTTAATCTATATTATCATAACATAGTACTTAGATATACTTTTGAGTTTTTGACACTTTTTCGATCTTTTTAAAATATTTTATGAAAATTTCATAAATATCCCTTTCTAATTGTTCTTTTATATGTCATGTGCTATTTATTAATTTGTTACTATTAAATGAGTAACTTTTGATTCTCTACATACAATGTTTGATTTGAGTTATTATATTTTTTGTATGTGCCTACGTTGCGTTAAATAAATCAATTTTATGTGTAAAAATATTTATTTTTACTTAAATAACTTGTAATCATTTTTTTTTTTTTTTTTTTTGTAGTTTCCTAATAATAGTAATTAATCTGTCTTATTTATAATAATTTACTATAATAGTATAGTATTATACTACTACTACCTATTATATTGTATCTTACGAGATCGTTTGCTGAGGTTATCTTTTATAATAAATTGCAATTGTAGATGGCTGTTGATCCATAAATTGACATATTACATATCATCAAAAAAAGATAAAAAAAAATTAAACAGGTCGTTGTACGCATTACTTTACCGTGTCGACACGGATCGTGATTTAGCAGCTAATTTTCCTGCTAACAAAATTCAGCAAAAAAAATTTGTGCCGTGACCAGGATTCGAACCTGGGTTATTGCGGCCACAACGCAAGGTCCTAACCACTAGACGATCACGGCCGGTAAATAATCGATAAAAATATAGGCCATATAAAATATTATAATATAACGATTGACGATCAGTGTACACTGTACATAAACGTAGTACCTATAATATAATATTATTAATATTGTTAAAATTGTTATAATATCATTGTAGTAGGCTGATAAGGTGAACTATTACGATTTACCGGTAAAAACGTAAAAGACATACACTCCGGCCCGTAGAGAAAACATTTTTAACTGATATTCTGATAATAATAAAATTAATTTGTAGCTAAGGTAGGAAAACTTTTTTTATTTTATTAACTTTCTTGATAATAAAATAAAGTGTCGAACCATTACAAGTACGAATACCGGAATACGTATATACTTATTTTATTATACTTTTTTCAATATACACCTATACCTATGTATTATATTATTATCATTTAAATTAAATCAAGTGTATAGTCGTATGTCGTATAGTGTAAATACACCATAGTTGGTATGAGACACGACTATCTACTACCTATAACAAGTATTGAAGTATAATATAGATCACTGATTTTTATGCAATTGTATATTTTTGGATTTTTGTTAGTATATTTTGACAACATTTGATGCATAATTCATATTGATGTGAAATTAAATTATATACCTTAGGTATGTACCTACTAACTACTAACTACTTACAACTTACTATTTTCAAAATCCAACAAATGTGTAAAATGCGTATTACATACGTATTTATGACATACGTATTTAACAGCGTATCTACTGATACTTTTTACTTTTTAGTGTATCTATCAGTGCTAAATTACTTATAAGGTAATTAAAAAAAAAATGTCAATTTGGTTCTCCTGATACAGGTATACTTACAGGAATCGCGGAAAAAAAAGTCCCGGTAAAAAAAGTCCCGGTAAAAAAAGTCCCGGTAAAAAAAGTCCCGGTAAAAAAAGTCCCGGAAAAAAAAGTCCCGATAAATATATAAATACATAAAAAGTCATTTAATATCATAAAAAATGTTAATTACTTACTTAAATCACATATTAAAATATAGTTTAATTTAATTTAATACAAAGTCCCGATAAAAATGAATGGAAATATATCAAAATTTAAGTAGGTATAAATAATAAATATGGTAAAATTGTATTGAAAAGTTACATAAAAAGTCATATAATATACATATTAAAATATAGTTTAATTTAATTTAATACAAAGTCCCGATAAAAATGAATGAAAATATATCAAAATTTAAGTATAAATAATAAATATTTGTATTGAAAAGTTACATAAAAAGTCATATAATAAAATAATAATTAGGTAACTCCAACTCCATTTTTTAATTTTAAACTCGTTATAAACTGCGAAATATATAAAATTTAAAAACAAACGTATAAACGATACGATACGATACGATATTTACGATGTCATCCAAAAGACTGACAACAGTCTCATTATTACCTATATCATGACTGTGTCTGATGTTCGGAAACGGGGAATTTTCTAGTGTACAAATTAATATAGGATCAAAATATATGGCTTATGATAATTATTATGGTAGATAACAAATTTTTTTATACCTACCTATACATTACACACTACAATAAGTACAAAGTACAACTGTACAACTGCAGTATAAGAATAAGTATTTTGGTAAATTTTCCAGTAAAAATTTTTTTCTATTATTTATTACTTATCATGGTAGATGACAAATATATAATATGTACAAGCATTTTATTCATTACACTTACACACTAAAATACAAAGCACAACTTACTTTATTTTCGGGACTTTTTTTTCCTAGTGTGGGACTTTTTTTTCCGATTACCACTTACAGTACGATATAAAAAAAATCGACAAATAGTATTTATATTAAACGTAGACACGCAGGAATGTTAATGTGTCTACAAAATAAAGAAAATATTATATATATTGTAGTAAAGACTATAGGTACATACCTACATTGGGCGTTTCCGCATGAATGGTTATCGGTTAGCTATTAGTAAGTAGGTAATTAAAATCTTCTCAAATTACCTGTATGTTTACCAAGGTGTCTGAAAAAGTTTCTAAATATTTAAAAAAATTGAATTGTGTAAGGAAAATTACAATTTAGTAATAGTGTATTGTTGCATGGCGTTCATGCAGTTAATATATATTTGTATTAAGTAATCACAAAATAATATAAATCAGTATTATAATACCAATATCCTGCAATGTCCTCAAAATTTGAACTTTATTCGAACCTTATAATATACACGTTATAAATATATTAGGTACAGCTAATTAAAGTAAATTTGAATAAATAATTTTAACTTACTAAATAGCTAACCGATAATGATGCTCACGAAAACGTAGGTAAAATATAAAACGTACTTCATACATAATACATAATACATAGGTAATAAATAAATAAAATAAATTATAAAAAAATACAAAAATACTGAAATAAACGTAATCGTAACCTCGACTCTCGACCCATCAAAAAAATTTCCATGATTTGGGAAACGCTGGTATAGATTATAGCCTATAGGTACCTACACAGTGGTGTACTATACACTTCTGAGTCCATACCGACTTACCGTAGAATAGTGATCGTGGTATAGGTAGGTACCAATAACTTGAAATTAATCTAAATATATTGAAAATGTTATTGCCTTCCTGGCTACCTATAATAAACGTAGTTATTCTTTGTTTAAGAATCTATTTTTATTAATATTTTAATATCATGTCTATACAAAAATGTGTTAAAAAAAAAATCTGTTATGCCTATATTATTTATTTTGTTTCAATAAGAACTAGAACTTACATTTTCATGCTTTTTACGCTCATTTTTTAATCACATTTTGTAGACAATATTATAATTTATTTTATATAGGTGTTTTGTGGTGTGCCTAACCTATAGGCTATAAGTTGTATTGTGTTCGTTAACATAGTGCCAATATATAGAAAATTAAAATTTATAAATATATTTAATAAGTATATCTACCTAATTATCTAAGCCTGAACACATTTTAATCTAATCTTATAACTGCTGCAGACTAATAATTAATGTTACATTAAAGTATATACATTTATTTTATACTTTTCGTCGTCATTAGTTGAACTATGATATTAGCTATACAAATACTGAAATACAATCTTACCGATAATAAAAACGGTTAGCTCATATGTACATATCGGATTTATATTAAACGTATAGACATCACGGAATGTTGTCTAATATAAAGAAAATACAATAGTTTAATATTTTTGTACATGTAATATATTGTACGTTTCCAAGCGAATTCGCTACCTATATCAGTTACCTATTGTATCCAAGTCTAGAGAATTAAAATATACTTGAATTACTTATATTTAAAGGGACTTTTTTATTTTCTAATGGAAGTACCTATGTGGAACGGTAAAATAACAAAAAAATCCTTTTTATATGGAATATTTGAATGTGCCAAATATTACGTATGAATATGTAAAAATTACTCGAAACTATAATACATAAATGCATTGTTTATACTTTTTTAAGTTCATTCAGTAGGTACCTATACCTACGTCAATGGATGCTGAATGATAAAAATTATAATTTATTGTAGTTATTTACAAATATGTACGTTTTATATAACCTGCAATATTGTGGTATTTTATTCGTATGCTACATATTAATATTATGAGCAGAGCTTACAAACGTATTTGACAAATAACGATTGAATTTTGTAAACGTAATTATAACTTAAAGCGATAATCAAAAATAATTAAAAACCGCAAAACAAAGGATAACGAAAAACAAAATATATAATATATCATTAAACAAAAAATATCGCAAAACGTAATTTATAGAATATCATTAAACGAAAATTAACGGAAAACAAAATTATTTGAAAATTTAAAATCCATTTAATTAAAAGTAAGGTTTATTGGTTTCATAGAAATATATTTTATTTCATGCTATTTATTTTTGTCTTAGAAAATAATCTAAGAATTGATTATGTTATATTCCGTATCCGGGACATTATCTACTCACATTTTTTTGGAGTTATTGATAACTTTTAAATTGAATTTCCAATAGCAAATACCTAGCATTTTAATAATAATTATTATGATTAATGATGCCCCGATAATTCCTCTGTAAAACTAGATATAGAGTATAGACTTTGTTGTATTCATTGTGTACTTTGTCTACTATGTAGTCTGTACAACTGAGGTCATCTTGTGAGTGTTAAAGTATATACTGTATTGTTAAAACATCCGTTTTATTTATATAATTAGCTATACATATTAAAACAAATAACGAATAAATAATGATTATCATGGGTAGAACAATTTCTATCCCCGTACTGA
This sequence comes from Macrosiphum euphorbiae, assembly GCA_949089665.1. Lineage (NCBI taxonomy): Eukaryota > Metazoa > Arthropoda > Insecta > Hemiptera > Aphididae > Macrosiphum > Macrosiphum euphorbiae. Next base: position 11,911,196 of record CARXXK010000001.1, on the reverse strand, counting down.
AAATACAAAGGTGGGCATTAACTTGTTAAAAAGTTTAAGTTAATATTTTTTAACTTTTTAACTTTTTAACAAGTTAATGATTTTTGTTTTTAGCTTATTAACTTATGCAGTTAATATTTACAACGTAATTATATAAAATACCTAGATGTTAGGTATTTAGAATACCATTTATACCAATATTAAATATTAATAAAATAATAAATTATAATTTTCTGGTAACGATGTTGAAAAAAATTAAATATTAAATTACTTACTGTATTGTTGGAAATTGTTGGGTAAAATAAAGTTTTAATTATGAATAACGATAAACTGAAAAATTGTTTAACTTTTTAATTGTAAATAACGTAAGACGGAATTTTTTTCAAATGCCAGCCCTGATTATGAGTGTTTATAATTTTCTCCATAATAAGTAGGTAGCTGGTATCTATGTATTCGATTATTAAGTGTTCAAATACTTCGTCGGCATGCTTGTTAACATGAAGATTTATGAACTTATACTTTATAGTCTTATGGACAAACTCACAAACTTTAATAACAATAATAATTTTTCAGGATTTCTAACTACCGGGCCTTTATAGTTTATTTGTTAATCATTAAAATGTATAAAGTTTGACGACCGAACTGTCATAATTGCGTTAGGTATTATTACACATTATAACATTTATTAATTTTTGACAAAAATAATGCATTAATTAAAAACTACGTATGTTTTTCAGAATACAAAACCTTACCTATTATTGTTATTAGGTTCCACAACATTTATAAAAATTTCGAAAATTTGCAAATTATTTTGTAGTTAAGAAATTATAAAATATTCAATTTTTATAGTTAAGGATTGAAAATGTAATACAAGGATTCTCATAAATAGTTTATACTATAACCGAAAAATCTAAAGAATATATTATTATATACAAACAGATATTTTAATTTCAAATTTGGACGACATCACATAATATTTAAACAAAGAATAACCATTAATTTTAGTTATTTTGTTGTAATTTAAAATTTTTTTTGTGGGTGTTAGAAAATTGTATAGTATATTATTATATTTTATACATACAATAATGACATTTCCAAATTCAATATTTTGATTTTTCGACAAAAATTAATTTGACCTGCCGATGTAGGTACTATATAAGTACCTATGCCTATGCCTCCTAATAATAAAATAAATTACGAATAAAATACCACAATATTGCAGGTTATATAAAACGTACATATTTGTAAATAATTACAGTAAATTATAATTTTTATCGTTCAGCATCCATTGACGTAGGTATAGGTACCTACTGAATGAACATAAAAAAGTATAAACAATGCATTTATGTATTATAGTTTCGGGTAATTTTTACATATTCATACGTAATATTTGGCACATTCAAATATTCCATATAAAAAGGAATGTTTTGTTATTTTACCGTTCCATATAGGTACTTCCATTAGAAGATAAAAAAGTCCCTTTAAATATAAGTAATTCAAGTAGAATTTAATTCTCTAGACTTGGCTACAATAGGTAACTGATATAGGTAGCGAATTCGCTTGAAAACGTACAATATATTACATGTACAAAAATATTATACTACCTATTGTATTTTCTTTATATTAGACAACATTCCATGATGTCTACGTTTAATATAAATACGATATGTGCATATGAGCTAATCGTTTTTATTATCGGTAAGATTGTATTTCAGTATTTGTATAGCTAATATCATAGTTCAACTAATGACGATGAAAAGTATAAAATAAATGTATATACTTTAATGTAACATTAATTATTAGTCTGCAGCAGTTATTAGATTAGATTAAAATGTGTTCGGGCTTAGATAATTAGGTATAGATATACTTATTAAATATATTTATAAATTTTAATTTTCTATATATTGGCACTATGTTAACGAACACAATACAACTTAAAGGTTAGGCACACCACAAAACACCTATATAAAATAAATTATAATATTGTCTACAAAATGTGATTAAAAAATGAGCGTTTGGTCAAAAAGTTCTAGTTCTTATTGAAACAAAATAAATAGTATAGGCATAACAAATTTTTTTTTTAACACATTTTTCAATTTTTGTATAGACATGAAGTTAAAATATTAATAAAAATAGATTCTTAAACAAAGAATAATTACGTTTATTATAGGTAGGCAATAACATTTTCAAAATATTTAGATTCATTTCAAGTTATTGGTACCTACCTATACCAGTATACCACGATCACTATTCTACGATAAGTCGGTATGGATTCAAACGTGTATAGCAATAGTATACTATGATGTATATAAATAATAAATATAAGAAATGTGATGTTTTCAGCAATAATTGATTGAAACCACTCTGTATTACTATTTCATAATATTAAAATAAATTACTAACAGTATTATAAATGTATAATAGTATAAAGGTAATATTATAGTGGTGTAGGTACCTATAGGCTATAAATTATAATCTATACCAGCGTTTCCCAAATCATGGACATTTTTTTGATGGGTCGAGAGTCGTGGTTACGATTACGTTTATTTCAGTATTTTTGTATATTTTTATAATTTATTTTTAATTTTATTTATTTATTATGTATTATGTATTATGTATCAAGTATTGTATTTTATAAAAATTCAATGATAAAATTAATTATAGTAAAAATATTATTTATTTAATGCATACTTGATTTTTTTTTTTTTTAGCAGGGGGTCGCGTGCCCAATAAATATTAAATTGATGGGTCGCCATTGCAAAAAGTTTGGGAAACACTGATCTATACTAATATATAGGCTGACAGTCGACTGCGGACCGCCTTCGCTCAGAATGGTTTTTGTATGCAATAGTTTTCCAATGTTTTTTAATATTACAGTGAATTCACCTTTGGGTGCCTAGATAATAATATATTTTCCTTTAAATTTGATAATAGGTCAATTCAACCTAGAGTCATTTTTATAGTAATGCAAATTATATTCAATGCATATCTGAATAAATGTTGTTTTAAAATTTGTCAATTAATTATTACTATGTTAATTACAGTGCATAATATGGTTTAAAAAATATATTATTCAAATATATGACGAATCAATCTAATATCTTTCAAACTTTTGCTATGCGTCCGTTTTATATTGTACCTACGTTTTCGTGAGAATCATTATCGGTTAGCTATTTAGTGAGTTAAAATTATTTATTCAAATTTACTTGAATTAGCTGTACCTAATATATTTATAACGTGTATATTATAAGGTTAGAATAAAGTTCAAATTTTTAGGACATTGTAGGGTATTGAAATCAATATTAGTATTATAATACTAATTTATATATTATTTTTTGATTACTTAATACAAATATATATTAACTGCATGAACGCCATGCAACAATACACTATTACTAAATTGTAATTTTCCTTACACAATTCAATTTTTTTAAATATTTAGAAACTTTTTCAGACACCTTGGTAAACATACAGGTAATTTGAGAAGATTTTAATTACCTAATTACTAATAGCTAACCGATAACCATTCATGAGGAAACGCCCAATGTAGGTATGTACCTATAGTCTATACTACAATATATATAATATTTTCTTTATTTTGTAGACACATTAACATTCCTGCGTGTCTACGTTTAATATAAATACTATTTGTCGATTCATATTATATCGTACTGTAAGTATACCTGTATCAGGAGAACCAAATTGACATTTTTTTTTTAATTACCTTATAACTTATAAGTAATTTAGCACTGATAGATAGTCTAAAGAGTATCAGTACGCAGTTAAATACGTATGTCAATACCCATTTTACACCTTTGTTGGATTTTGAAAACAGTAAGTTGTGAGTAGTTAGTATAGGTAGGTACATACCTAAGGTAATATAATTTAATTTCACATCAATATGAATTATGCATCAAATGTTGTCAAAATATACTAACAAAAATCCAAAAATATACAATTGCATAAAAATCAGTGATCTATATTATACTTCAATACTTGTTATTGGTAGTAGATAGTCGTGTCCCATACCAACTATTTTGTATTTACACTATACACTTGATTTAATTTAAATGATAATAATATAATACATAGGTATAGGTGTATATTGAAAAAAGTATAATAAAATAAGTATATACGTATTCGTACTTGTAATGGTTCGACACTTTATTTTATTATCAAGAAAGCTAATAAAATAAAAAAAGTTTTCCTACCTTAGCTACAAATTAATTTTATTATTATCAGAATATCAGTTAAAAATGTTTTCTCTACGGGCTGGAGTGTACTACAGTGGCGTATTTACGGGGGGGGGGGGGTCCATGGGGTCTGGACCCCTCCCATTGACTCGTGTCTCGTACATGTTAAATATTGTGCAGTTTTTAAATGATTATAAAACAAATTTTATCATACCATTTTACGGATTGTATAAAAAAATTTTCGAAGCTATAGTTATATCAACATTTTCAATAAATATCGTGATTATTTTTATCAGTTGGGTACCGAAAATGGTTGAAAAATACCAAATTCATTTTTTAATTCAAATATTTTGTAGTTTTGTACATTTCCAGTATCTACAACCACTCCAGAGAGATCTTTTTCGAACGTTTTAAGGTTGAAAAGCCATCTAAGATCAACTATGAATGAAGTAGGTACCTAATGTAATTAAGGAAATATTTGTATACAATTTATACCATATAACTATATATTCGATTCTGAGGGATCTATTGGTTCTACAATGGTGTTTATTTTTTTTTTCCTGTATACAAAATTTCTTCCAGAAGGAGTGCTTCGATTTCAACATGTATAGACATATAGTAACTTACCTTTTAGAAAATTGGATCAAGATAGTACTTTAGAGAGGTCATTTTTCGATTTTCTCAATAGTTATTTAATGCCACTGTAAAAACCACCAAAAAATTACGAAAAACCGCTAAAAATGGGATTTTAATTTCTAACACTTTGTCTATCACCATAGAAAAAAATAAAAAATAAAAGTATTTCATTATTAATTCAACTTACAGGCTATAATAAATAATAACAATATAAAATATCCAGACTGACAAACCGTCTTCGCTCATAATCGTTTTTCTTATACAATGATATTATGATATTATATAATTGAGTTCAAGTTTAATACGCAATCCATTATATATTGACCCACTTGTAACCTACTGTACAGCAGCAGAGTGACATCCACTCACCCGCTTTTTTTTAAATTTGTTTTGTACATATTATTATTTAATAATTAAAAACTCGACAATTTTATATCGCATTATAAATATGGTATATTTTATTTAATAAAGAGTAAATGGGTGGTGTGGGGGGCTTCGTCCCCCGTGGTTCTGTGTTCTGAAAATTATCTGGACCCTCCCTATGACCAATTCCTAAATACGCCACTGGTGTACTATGTCTTTTAAGTTTTTACCAGTAAATCGTAATAGTTAACTGCATGAACGCCATGCAACAATACACTATTACTAAATTGTAATTTTCAATTTTTTTAAATATTTAGAAACTTTTTCAGACACCTTGGTAAACATACAGGTAATTTGAGAAGATTTTAATTACCTACTTACTAATAGCTAACCGATAACCATTCATGCGGAAACGCCCAATGTAGGTATGTACCTATACTACAATATATATAATATTTTCTTTATTTTGTAGACACATTAACATTCCTGCGTGTCTACGTTTAATATAAATACTATTTGTGGATATGCACAAGCTAATCACTTTTACTATCAGTAGTATGGTTATTCAGTACCTATTTGTATAGCTAATATCATAGTTCAACTTAATGGCCATGAAAAGTATAAACTTAATGTATACTTTAATGTGACATTAATTATAATTAGTCTGCAGCAGTTACTAGATTAGCTTAAAATGTGTTTCTGCTTAATTGGTTTACTATAAAATATTTTAATACGTTTTAGGTTGACTTTTTATTATAGACATTTTATGTTAACATACACACTACAGCATGTTATACATTATTTGGCAGAATAACGATCAAATTTCACATAACATTTTCCAAGTTTTATTACATTTAGGTAATTATTAATTGGTATAGGTACGAGGGGTCTAATATTATATAAATTGATAGACTGAAGATATATTTTATTATGTGAGGCTTAAAGATAAGCGAAATATGTAGGTATTTGTTTGTCTTCCATCATTGGTGAAAACAAAAAAAAATAATTCACCAACTGCAGGCGTGAAACTACATTGCAATAATATTATTTTTTTTTTTTTTTTTATTGATCTTAAATACATCGGTCATTATTACAAGGTGTTAAGTTAAGAGGTATTTACAATAATATATTTCATAATTTTTTTTTTTTAAATTAAGTTATACAATTCTGATTTTTTAAGGAATAAAATTAAGTTGTTAGTGTCCTGTGGGTTTGGTCCAAGTGCTTGACAGATTTGTTCGGAGATGTGGAATTGATCGCGGTACTGGTTGTATTTATGGCATTCGGTGATGATATGTTTTACCGTTAGGGGGACTCTGCATGTGTCGCATAATGGAGGTTCGTCGTTGCTCATCAAGTAGCTGTGTGTTAGATGTGTGTGTCCTATTCGAAGTCTGTTGATTGTGGTTTCATCTTTTCTACTAAGTCCGGAATTTTTCCATAGGTTGGTGTTATTTTTAATTTGATTGAGTTTAGTGTTAAGTTGTCGCCAGTGGGAGTGGCATTTATTGTTTATGTAAGTGTTGATTACGATTTTCGCGTCGTCGAATGTGATGGAATTTATATTTGTGGTTGATGTTGAGTCTATTGCGTTTTGAGCTTCTTTATCCGCTATTTCGTTTCCCAGTATACCACTATGTCCAGGGATCCATACAAATAGGATTTGTTTCCCTTTTTTGCCAGCCTGGAAGGTTTCTTCTTGGATGAGCTTTGTGGTATCGGGCGGGTTACTTGTATTTGTGATTGCTATTAGATTGCTTAGTGAGTCGCTATAGTAGAATATTAGTATTATCGAAATTCCACAGCGCATAGGGAAGAACTTTATATTATTATGTGTCACAGTGTTTTAATTTTTTTGATAGCTCTAACCAATAATTTTGAATAATTAAATAAAAAAACAAAAATAAAAACTAATGTTCTCAAACTGATAACATTAAATGTATTTATGTTATCCAAATAATAAGAACTCTACAACACAGATAAAGTTCTTTCCTATGCGTATAGTGAAATGTCGGTAATTCTACTATAAATGCAGAGGGATTAAAATTGTCCTGCCCAAAACAGTTGTTTGTGTTGTACCTACATTTGTAAGACGGAAACAACACGTGTGTGTGTATGATCGGTTAGTGAACAATAATATTATAGTGAGTCCAGTGGCGTAGCCAAGGGGGGGGGCAATGCATCATTTCTTAAAAATTATGTATCACCAATTATTGAAAAAAACTAATAAGACATCGAACATTTTGCATGGCTATATGCCTAAATAGCTAAAATAAAAAAAGTTTGAAAATGTTATCATGATGTATGAACGGAAAAGAATAGTAATATATACATTTCGTGAAAATTTAAAGTATTTACTGTTATTATGATATTTTTAGTAACACCAAAAAAACAAAATCGATTTTTTCAGAAATAGGTTTTTTGAAGAAATTCTTATGGTTCGGAATAATTTTTACTCTCCCAAAAGGCATGAATTATTAGAAAAAAAATACACATCATTGAAAATCAATACATTCTTTGATCTTTCACTACGTTCAGAATCTAGAATTAAAAAAGTAGGAAAGTCAATTTCAAGTTAAATTCATGAGATGTAATTCAGATAAGTTACATCGTTTTATTAGTTTAGTCAGTATATGGCCGATGGGTACGTTTTGGACTTCAGAACAAAGTTATGTCTATTTGCAATGCCCTTAAGCCATGCCATTGATTTGAAACATTGTAAATAATATGAGATACAAGTAAACAAGGATATATCTAAGATAATATTTGCAGTGGTTACATGACATAATAATATCTGTATAACTATATATAATATTTTTTTGTAATTATATGTGGATAAATATAACTTATAAGCCAAAACAACTAAGACGACGGAAAACATAAACGATGTGGATGTAGAATGTATAACATTGATATCATATACAATTCCAAGAATAAGAAAAGTAAATTTTGAGTTTGGCCTTATACGTCACAGTATACGGTAAAGCACTATAGGCACTGTCTTAAAATAACGTATAACCAAGTATTTATTTATTTATAATATATATGGAGTCACCCCAATTCTGCGATATCATTCTGTGACCAGTAAAATAAAACAAGCTAATAAAGAATGAATAATTTAAAATAAGTTTAAAATTAAATATAATTAAAAATAGCAAAGATAAATAGGTATACCTATACAGATATTATATGGTTTTTTTGTAACATTAACCTAACGTAACTTATAATAGTTTTGTATAAAGGTGATTCGGCATCGATCGTTTTTAATGGGACGTGATGCCCTCATGTGTTATTTTTGTCTTACAACTTACAAGCAGAGCAAATTGTATGCTCAGTATAACATGGTATAGGTAAGTTAATTTAAAAATTAGAGATAATTGACCAATTATCAAATTTGGAAGTAAGAATATTATCTAGTGAACCTGGTTGGTTTTCTTTTTATATTTTAATTATAAAACAAGTTATGAGTATTTTAGGATATACAAACAATTTACAATTTTAAAATACTCTTAACTCGCTTAAAAATTTAAATATAATAAAAAACTCACCCATGAGGTTGCCTAGATAATAATTCTACTATTAGATTTTAAAAGAGGTCAAACCACTCTAATTTTTGAATTAACGGAGCTTCACGTGTTCTGCTGAGCGTACAATTTGGTATGTTCCGCACTTGTGAGACGGAGACAACACATGCCGGTATTAAGGTCTGAAGGCAATTTTCTATGAGTTCGTGTAGTGTAATTTTGTTTCTATGAGGATATATTATTATATGTTTACAATTAAAGGCAGATGACATTTTTAACGAGACACATGTGGAGGCGCACCCAGTATTTTTGTTTTGGGGGGAGAGAGGGCTTAAAAATGTTCTTACTTCGTTACACACAAGTAATTAATTTTTACACAATATACGTAAACGTATGTGTATTTATGTGTAGGTATCTAACGTCTACTATATTTGTGACGATATGCTATAATATAATTTCATTTAATGTAAAATATATTTTTTTTTTTTTTTTTTGGGGGGGGGGGCTCCAGCCGAGACTAGCGCGACACAACTAAGTCCAATACCGGAAATATTACCTACCAGTAAGGGTCTTATTTGATTGGAGTAAAAATATATATTATTCAATTATTCAATTATTATGACACCTTAGGCACATCTATAGCGTATTATTTTAAAATAATATAAGCCATATAATTCACGTTGACCAGGATATGTTAATTGCGCTCATAAAATTCACTTTCGAATACTACGTGGTGATCGATTTCCGTTATTATAATTCATAATAATTGATATAAGTACGTGGTGGTATGTGCCCCTATGTAACCTTATAATTTCAATTTTGTATATTTTATAAAATAGCCATATAGTTTTTGTAGTACCTAGCCACGTATGACGTATACAGAGGGTTATTACTGATTGGTAAATGGTATTTATCACCAAATTATGTATCTATTACGAAAACATTCTTTTTTTTTTTCATTTAAATTATAATTTTTAATTTGAAACGAAAATTAACTAATAATAATATTATGTTCTCTATCATTTATAAACCAAAAATGTTTCTTGTATACGTACGTGCGTGTCTGGTTCATATCATAATATGAATCACCATATTCAAATAGGCATAACAGAATAATACAATTTCTTTAATTTCTTTTATAATATTTTAATCAATTTTTTTTTTTTAATAATAATTGTATAAAACCGTATAATAATACAACTAAGTACATAATAATATATAATATAATGTATTTGAGTAGGTACTTCAACTATAAGTACTGTTTAAATTGTAGGTATTAACTATTCAACTAAAGGTAAGTTATCTAAGGTACCTAACCAAGTTATCAGATATAATTTCTAAAAACATATTTGAATTTGTCACGAAGTTTGCGTTAACAGCTTTAATCTACCCAGTCATCTTTCTTACATTTTTAAAATTACTTTTTTACTTCAACATTATTTTCACATAAAAATAATTATTAGCATTAGAAATAGAAAAATTGAATTTAAAAGTTCAATTTCAAATAAGTTGAAAAGTCGTTAAAAATTTAAATATACTTTCAGGAGTTGTAAAGGATGTCTACTATAGCAGGTAATTGTATTGGCATAAGTTAGGTCTATTTGGTAGAAACAGCTGGGATCGAAAACTGCCTTAAAGTTTTAACTTTTAGGCAGTAATCTCTATATTAATTTAAAAAAAGGTGATCTGCTGTACAGTAGGTTACAAGTGGATCACTGTATAATGGATGGTATTAAATTTGAATTCAATGATATAATATCATTGTATAAGAAAAACGATTCTGGGCGGAGACGGTAAGTTAGTCTAGGTATAAGACATATTATAAACTTATCTAGGGTGTTAAAAATAATTGACCTATAATAGGTAGGTAACCTATAAAAAATTCCAAATTAATCATATCACAATATCCATTAGGTACTTTTAACGCGTTATTCATCAACAACATACCCTGATACTATCATAGAGATATAGTAGTATACTTTAGAAGTTTCAAGTACAAACGAATAATATTATACAATCACAACAAAATAACTAAAATAGTTATTCTAGGTTTTTTTATTATGTAATTTCATCCAAATTTTTTACATTTTTTCTAACAGAATTAACCACTTACGTGTAATCTTATTTTAAATTTTCAATCCTTAGATATAAAAGTTGAACATTTCATAAATTTCTAACTATAAAATAATTATTTAATTTTAAATTTGATAAATTTTGTCAAAATTGGATCTTTAAATAGTTAATAAAAAAAAATGTGCCTATGTAGGTATTTTAAATATTTTTCAACTGATAATTTAACAATACATCAGGAGCCTTGTATTCAATTTTTACACATTTTGGCCCAACAGATAAAACTTTAATGTTATTTATAGAAAAAAAAACTTAAATAATTTAAAACTGAAACTGTCAGTCAACAGCTCAAAAAGAGTCAAAATATTTTCAAAATTGTATGGTGTATAGGAGTGTATAATGCTAATATAAATATTCAGTGAAATTTTCATGTATCTACAGTTATTCGTTTTTGAATTACAACAAAATAAAGAAATCGCTACATGAGAAATCGAGTGAATGTTGTAAAAATTTGAATTTCAAACGCTCATAAAAATTTAATTTGATTTTCTTATTGAAATTTTTTTTTTGATAAAGGTAGATAATCTTATAAGGAATCTTATATTACATTTTAAAATCTTAGATTTAAAAAGAAAAAGTTTTATGAATTCTTAACTCAAAATAATTTGCTAATTTTGGTGATTTTTCCATATTTTGTAAATTTTTGAACTTTAAATGCTTATAAAAAAAAAACTGTGACTAAGGATTTTTGATATTTTTCATAGCATCATAACTAAATAATATTATGAATAAGTACCTACCTTCATTTTTATTGTGGCTCGAAGCTAAATAAAAAAAAAAATTGCAGAGTAGCCACTAACGTATATTAACACGAAACCTAACCGAGTTTTACCATTGAAAAACCGTCCTAATTTATGTCAATCCTTTGTCAACCTCCACAGGACAAACGGTTGAACATATAAAGTCGTATCAGTGAAAATTTCATCTATCTACATTTGTTTTAAAGTTACACCAAAAAAAAAATTCAATTTTGTGAAAAATCGATTTTGCGAAAAAATTCCCGGTTTTCCTTAATTTTTCTTTTGTTTTTCTTGGCGTTTTTGAAAATTACTGGGAATTTTAAATTTTTACCTCCTCGATGCACCAACGATATTCAGTTTCCAATCGAACAAGATATTGAAGTTGAAAATCGAAGCATTATTTCGACTATCGTGTACAGACACACACAAAAAAAAAAAAAAAAACGTACATTGTAAAATCAATACATTCATCGTTCCACTCAGAATCTAAAATAATAACAATTGATAGTTTATAATATTTGGAAAAAAAAAATTCGAAAACTACTCACTCTTCTTGGAGACCGAACGTTTGAGACATTGTTATATGAATTCGGAATATTTTCTGTATGATATAGTGTAATATTATAGTTAACCACTACTAAACATTCTTGGTCTGATGATAAAATGATGTAATTGTTACGTCATTGGAATTTGGAACGACACGCATGCACATCGTTGTCGCCCAAGTACGATGTTTATTATAATAATAATAATAATAATAATAATAATAATAGTTATAACAATGATAAAAAAATCCCTTGTCGAAATAAAAAACAAAACCTGTTTTTCCATACGACACGGTTTTTCTTTTACCTACAATTGTAATGGGACGACTCTGCACTATAATAATTATTATAAATGATACTATCTGTAGTTTAAGCGTACTACATAGGTACAATATGTTATACGCATGTAACGTGTACATCACATAATCAAACGAGTTTTATATTATGTGTAGTCTTGATTTTAGGGTACTATAGTCTGTGAGTGAATAATAATAATAATAATTCCATTAGGCTTCCAAAGGTTGCACAGCAGGTAGTGAGATAAACGTTATATCGTCGAAGTTAGTATAATATAATATAATATAATTATATACCCACTCAATGTGATTTATCGACTGTCAATATTGTTTCTCTGTCTATCAAATTTGATTTGATTTTTATTTTCCAACACTTCAGTTTTTGCTGTAATCTCGTGTCTTCTATAGGTGTGAGAAATCGGTCTCTCGTTGGCTTTTATTTTAAAAATAATCCTTAAGGTATATCTCATGTTTTCCCTTCTTTGATATTGGAATGAAATGGAATTTTGAAAATATATATAAATTCAGTTACCTACCTCCTCGACGAATAGTGGCGCACTTGAGCCCTACCGAGAAAGTTATTACAAAAGTTTAATGGTGTTAAATATTCATCGATCAACATGTGGACTATATTATGAGAAATACATTATAAATTATCGAGTACAGTTTGTAAAAATCGTAAGCAATACAAGATAATATATACTATACAGGGGGTATCTTATGTAATATTGTACGCGGGGTTTTTTATAGATCGATGATATGGAATTTAAAAAAAAACGAAAAATGACGTGTTTCTTTATTTTTAACATGCAATTATTTTATCAAAATTTCAAAATTTTTAAACACACCAATAACAATAATAGTACCAATAGCAAAATCAACTTTATTTTTTCAAATTTTAATCACTACATTTTTTAATGGATTCTGGTAAAACTTTTTTTTCTGAAAATTCTGATACTTAAATAATTCATTTTGGTTAGCTAGTTTTTTAACTATGGTCCTCTAAACTTAAGTAGAATATGCATCAATACTTTTAATAGAAATAATTGGTATAGGTTTAATTTACATGAACTAAATATTTTTTTCTTTTTTTTTTTTATTGATTGTGAAGCCCGTTAACTATATGGCCATTAGCTGTTTGTTATTGTTTGTAGGGGAGGAAATTATAGGCTTGTAAAGAAGTGTGTTTTTGGTTTGGCAGTTTTTTGTGGGCACCCGTAGGTATCTTCCATGCCCGGGGGGGGGGGGGGGGATGGCGGCCCTTCTCTCCATGGACACCGTGGACTTGCACGAAGAAAAATGCCATCTGCTGCCGAGATTGAACCATATTTTTTTCTTATTACAATCTTTTATACACTTAAAATGATAATCTAATGACATGCTCCAAAAAAAAAAAAAAACAAAAACAAAACTCGTTGGTTAACATAGTTCATTAAAATCACCAAAATCAGTATTATTATTGTAATTATTTATTATTATAATCGTATTAATTAATTACTTTATTTTTTTCATTCACACCTACAATTTTACAATATCATAAATTTGGATTCTTTATTAGTTGGCTAAGGTAATGGTAGTTGACATTATAGGTCTTATGTGTGGAGGTTAAAAAAATGTGTAATTAAAAAATGGAATTTTCTTTTCGGAGTGGTATAAACTTTAAATTTCATCCATAGATAATTAATATCAGCATAAGCAAGATACTTTTCACCCGTTAGGTTGCCTTCAAAAAATATTTTGTTTCTTAATCGAAAATGAGATTAGATTCAAGTCGGGCTTTTCTTTCAGTTTACGTGTACGATAATTTAGTTTACTTATCCACAATCTACGAAGTTCTAAATTCTAATAATTTCTTCAGTCATCACTCGTTACTCTCATGGTATAACAATTATTGTTATTTAGGTGTTTTTATTTCGTATTATTAAGTGTGTACTATTTTCGAATAGCATTGAATTAATAAATCGAAAAAATAACCTCTTTAAAGTACCATCTTGATCAAATTTGATAAAATATAATATACTATCTTGTGTTGAAATCAAAGCATTCCTTGTAGAAATTTTGTATACAGGATAACTTTGAAATTAACGTTAAAGAGTGTTAAACATGGTACACAGATATAGGTACGTAGGTAATATATAGAAACAACTGACTAACATTATTAACTAACAATAATAACTTTTGTTCTAATCAAAGTCTTAAAATGTATTAAAAAATATAATAATCATGGTTAATATTTAAGATATAAATTGGAAATACAAAATTTGTTGTGCATTTTGTATTTAGTTAATTACAATTGCCAGTTATTTCTGTTACACCCTTGCTGTAGAGATAGTATGCGGGGTGCGTGGAAATGGAGAATTTATTCGGAAATTAACGGAGAAAACTTTATTAATTAGAAAAAGCGTTGGATACAAGAATTTACAAGAGCTGAAAAATAATGATGAATAATGTACTTTAAAATTAAATATATTATTATTAAAACAATCTACTCTGTGTATAGGTATATAATATTTTCAGAAAATATAACAGCCATCATGATATTATATATTATACGCTATATACCGTGGTGGGTATATAATATATGAATCGCGCGAAGGTGTAGGTACATGGTTTACGTATAAAATATTTATTTAATTATGAACACTAGTACCTTCCATTTATTTTTTGGTATATTATTATTTATTATGTTTCGATGTAGGTATACGGCGCCGTCTGTTCCCAATAATTATTATTTTATGGAGTTTAACGAGATGGCGACCCTCGATAACCAATTACCGCGTATAAAATTTTATACCGTCGTCTAACGGGGGTAGAGATTTTGCTCAGGGATAGGAGGGTAGAACGGTGTATTGTTCAGTATAATAATATAATAGGGTATACCTACACAATATTGTATTGTTGCCGGTTGGGGTGGCCGAGGGGCTGACGAGACTGTCGGGCCTCACTTGTACGACGCATCTCACCGCAGACGTGTCGGCAGTTTCTGGTCGTAATATTATTATTTAAAAACGTTGTAGCTGCCATATTAAGTACCTATGCAATATACATATTAATATATTATTAAATTATTTACCACGGACGCGTACTCACAAGAAAGTATAATATATATTATACCAACATATAAATCACTGCGGAATAACAATATTTTTATCGTCCTCGGGCGATAGTGTATTTATTCCTTGGAATATTTTTTCGATTCTATCCAAGATTTTCTTATTTACCGACACCACCCTCGTCAAATGCTTATTACTGTTATTATTATTATTATTATCATCATTATTATACCTATATACACATGAGAAGAGCGTATTTTTAACACGCACAGCAAATACACTAAAAGCGTAAACATCGCTGTGCCGAGCAAATGTTGAAAATATCGAATTCTAGGCGCATTTATATAATGTTATATTTTACGCCCTAAAAGCGTAAACACGCTCTCCAAATATAAAATTTAATATTTGGCAAACACACTCGTCCGATTCTCTATATTATTATATAGACGTATATTCTGTGATGATAGGCACGTGTGGTAAATGTTCGTTCTATATAATATTGCGGCGCCATCACGTCGTGCGACGAATTATTACTTTGCTATACATACATCGCACATAAACGTACAATCTCATATTATACGAGTATAATATAAGGACCAGATGATTGGGTTGATATTAGTCTCGGACCGGCGTTCCTAATATAATAATATTATATTATAATTATTATCTTTATACACACGCACACGCCGGCCGTTTGAAATAGCTATTTCTATCAGGTTATAAAGCCACCACGGTCGATAACACTATATAATATTTTTGAAGTATGATTTCGGGAAACTTCTATAATTTGTGATTTTTTAAGTATGATCATCCGTTATTTTCCTTTAATAATACATTTTTTATTCAAATTCTGATTTTTAGAATTTGTAGAATACTTAAGTACCATATTTTGAAATTCCTGATGTTTTTTTTTACTTCTACCGTTCCCATTGGACAATATACTAATGAATGAAATCGAAGCAGTTTTACTGCCCCAAAACAGAGATGAAAGACTATCTAAAAGTACACTCAAATACCTTACAATACACTGCTTATTTGTAGGTATCAATACCTACGTCATATTATATTACCTATATTATAGTTACTAAATACATTTTCTTTAAATAAAAATGTTGTTTATAAAAATGTTTTATTTTAGTTAAGCAGTTGTATTTCATAATATTATATCTATTATATAGGTACTATAAATTCATATGATTACGCATTTTAATTTTAAAATATACCTGTCAAACAATTAATTACATTAATTCAAGTAATTTTTATTTTGTATTTAAGTACAAACCTGCTATTGCAAGTTGTAATTAATAAGTTATAAAACTAACATGTATTAAATACTAGAAATTGGGACTATTGTTCACTTTATAACCGATGATTCAGTGGAGCCCGTTACAGCGTATTGGTTTGATCAAAATAGCACTAAATGTGCGTGGCCGAATAATGACTCATCATTAATTGCCAAGTAACGAGCAAATAAAACAAGGTCTAATGGATTTGATTTTTCATATTACGATTTTTTTATGCTTACACATAATATGTATATAAAATATAAATGCGTATTATAATATATTATATACATACTTATTACTTATTATGCATATAAATGGGTATTATTATATATTTTATAGGTACCTATATGTTATATTTTTACATAGTTTCAAGTTGTTAAAAAACAACGTTTTTATTAAAAAATTATATTTTTAAATATTTTTTATCCTTATAATTTTAGATTCTGAGCGGAGCAAGGAAGCTAGTGGTTTTACAATGGTGTTTATTTTATTTTTTTTTTTTTTATATCCTGTATACAAAATTTCTACCAGAAGGAGTGCTTTGATTTCAACATATAGTACCTTATCTTTTAGCAAATTGGACCAAGATGGTACTTTAGAGAGGTAATTTTTCGATTTTCTCAATAGTTATTTAATGCCACGGGAAAAAGTACTGAAAAATTACGAAAAACCGCTTAAAATGGGATTTTAATTTCTAAAAATTTGTTTATCACCGTAGCAACGAATAAAAAAAAAAAAATAGGTAGATATTATCTATATAAATATCATGTTTATAGTATTAAAACAACTTACATGTTATAATAATTAATGACAATATAAAATATACAGACTGACAAACCGTCTCCGTTCAGAATCGTTTTTCTTATACAATGATATTATATCATTGAATTCAAGTTTAATACAATCCATTAAATAATGACCAACTTGTAACCTACTGTAGTACTGAGCGACATCCACTTACCTGCCTTTATAATTTATAATTTTTTAAGTTATATCTGCAGCTGCTCTCATCGTACCTGTGGTGCCGACATTTCGACGCCAAGACTCGACGTGTCGCGCATCAAATACCTAATATTGCAATGTATTACGCGCATCAAATACGGATTTTATCGAATGGCGACTTGTGTTACAAAATGATATACACTATACCTACACAAGGGTCCTAACAGTTACCTAACCTGAGGCTAACTTTAAAGTACCAGTGTTGTAAATATTTGAGTGAATATATTTAAACACTTTCTTTAGTAATGAATACATTTTATTTTGGAGTATTCGCCTGGTATCTTAAAATATACTATTTTGTTGAATACTTTTAATTCTTAATTTGTTTCGATTTATAATCTTTGTTAAATAAAAATACCAAGCCGTCGTAGTTATGTTTCAATGTTATAACAGTATTATACTTTATATTTATCATTTATGGACAGTTCGATATCGGTTTTCGTTGATTAATAGCTTCATGGGACGTTACAGTGATTTTTGTTGTCTCTGTTTTACAAGTGCGTGACATAGCAAATTTTACGCTCAGCAGTACACATTTATCTCCTTTTGTTAAAAAAATTATAGCTAATTGAGCTCTTATAAAATGTAAAGGTAAGACAATAGGCTTTTTATTATATTTTAATTTTAAAGTGAGTTAAGTGTATTTTAAAATTGTAAACTGTCTTACCTTTAAATTGAATAAGAGGTCAATTCGCTCTAATTTTTAAAATTAATAAAAATTGATAAAAGTGTTCTGCTGAGCGTAAAATATGCTATGTTACGCACTTGTAAGACGGAGACAACAAATGTCACTTTAACGTCCCCTTAAAGGCTGTTGAATTTGATTCATTTTAAGGGGTTGTGTTTAGGTGATATTCTATATCCATTTTGAGTTAAATGTAACTGTGTGTGTAATGACCGCTCATTAATGTGCAAAGTTCTCCGAACAATTTTCTTTTGTAAAATATCTTTGAGTACCTCTTATCAAATCGAGCTATTTTACTAAGTTGTAGAGTATACCAAGCTAATTTACTACCTGAAACTTTTTTAAATTTTAATTTTTACGGCTATACATATAATATAGTCATTTTGGAATTTTGGTTTTATAACTATTTTGATACATTTATGTTCGACTATTAACCAATAACCTCGATATTCTTGTATGCGGACCAGAGGTGGTTCAACAATAGTTAATACCACCCACCTACCTACCAAAAAGTCATATTAATTACAAGAACCTAACCTAATTTTTATACCTTTTTTGACAATTATTATTCATTTTAAAATATGCTTAATAATTGTGATGATATGATAAATTAAGTAGGAACCCAATTATAAATAACCAAGTGAACGAGTCGACATGTTTATGTTTATTCATTTTTATTACCTATATATTTTTAAGTAATTACGTGTAGTGAAAAAAATACCAAAGAAAGGGGGTGGGGGTTGAACACTCATCTCCACCCACGTGTGTACACCACTGTTGAAATCCATGATCATGATAATATTATATTGTATTTGTATTATAAAAAGTAGTGTACACATTTTTCAAAATATTTTCTAGCGTGGTCTTATAAAATAAAATATGATTTTAACTAGTGCAACTTGCAAGACCGTCCATGAAGAAAAATAATACTGCGTCCTAGAAAACGATAGAACGTCTTTCGGTTTTTGAAAATAAACCTCAAAGCAATAAAACAAATCCAAAATCAATTGAATCAAAATCTTTTAATACTTTAACATACACATAATGGTATCTACTGATATAACTGTATAAATAGGACTGCGATTTAATGCAGTAAAAAATCCTATAAAATTAATTAAATTCTCAAATATTGCAGTATAAAATACACTATAAACCACGGAAATTCATTAAAAAACAGAAAATCAAAATGTAAAATGTATAAAAATCTACCAATCAAGTTGCAGTAAGAAGAAAACAACATGTTTAACTATTTTTATTCGTTTACAAAAATGCATAAGACGAAAATGAAGAAAATATTCATTAAATGTGTGTAAAAACTAAAAAGTTTTAATTATAGGCAACTGTTAAAAAAAAATTGTATTCATCGGTACCTCCTAATTCAAAACTTGTGTTAAGAAAGCTATGTATTTCAGTAAGCTAAACATAATCCATTTTCTTATAAATTCACAGCCCTAATAATAATAACCTTTAGGTAGTAGGTATATAACGTGGCTTCATGTGGTGTTGTATTAAAGTAAAGTACTGTGTGTTGTAATGGTGCACAACAATAACAAACAACTGCAGCAGCTGTGAGGCGTTTTCTCTGTCCGTTCTGTAGATCGCTGACGGTTTGCCGCACACTCCTGTCGAGAGTTCGACCTGATCCTCGTACCAGGGCCTCATCCGTTGTCAACCGCTCACCTGTGCCGTCGATGCCGCCGCCGGGTCATCTGGACAGCCTGTGCTCATATTTGGCGTCCTCGAGTACCAGGAAGGCAGGAACGTATCGCACCGGCCGCCCAAAGCCTCTGAGGACGCCCGTGCACTGCACTGTCTAGTGTCTACGTAGGTACTATACTATTGTACCTTCACGAAAATATTATCATTATTATATAGCACCGAACAATATTCGATCGGTGAACATAATATCAATATTAATATCAGTACATAATAATATTGTAGTTAAACCGTAACTCATAAGAGCAGCAAGTCGTACGACTGCAATTGCATAATATGTATACTATAAGGGCAGAGACGAGCACCATTTTCACATTTTGTATTTTGTATTTCAAATATGGGCTGTAGTCGCTGTACAAAGTACCTAGTTATAAGAAAAAATTGTAAATTAAACCTATACCGATTATTTCAATTAAAAGTATTAATGCATATTTTATTAATCTTTAGAGGACCATAGTTAATAAACTAAAGGCCAAAATTGATGATTCGACTATCAACGGGCACCTATTTAAAGGTAATAAAATAATATTATATTAATATTATATATAATATTGGCGTTAAATAGGTAAGCTTGAAGCTAATATACACTAAGCAGATAAGCTATATTCACCTTAAACACATTTCTTCCGCGAAAACTATGACCAATAAATTACGATAAATTCGTACTTGGTACATTATACTGTACACAATGTAAATTATATTATATCATATTTTATAATATAATAATTTATTATCAATTTATTATTTGACACATTATTATTAATTTCGTAATGATTTGGGTTCTAACTACGAGCCTAATTAGGGACTAAAACGTAAAACCTCATAGGGGGCTAAAAATAAATACGGGGGGATAAGCCCCCCTAAGCCACCCTAGTTACTAAAATGCGTATACGTTGGGTAAGAATGTAAGATTGGTTCCTTAGTGATTAAATTAAAATAGTATAATATAATATAATGTAATATTAATCCGTAGAGTCGTGGCTCACGACAAGATTCTACGATTATATTATATAAATAATAATTATAATTTAAAAACTAAATTAATATTTTGTTTATAAAACGGGCACGATGACTAAAATGAAAAAAAATATACACTATAATATTCTATGCATAATTCATGAACTACGGCGAGGGTAAAAGTCCAGTGTCAAAACTGTCGCATTATATTATATTATAATATAATGTACAACCATCGAAACTCCACGACGGTAAATTGTATTTGGTTTTGGTATTTAATTATAATTATTTCTGAAGTCTTATATAAATTAGGCAAGTTATTATTCAAGATCACGAGTGTATTACCTTGTTGTATATTTATATTTTACGTAAAAGTATATATTATATTTTATACTAAAAAGTTTTGATAACAATAGCTTGAGATTGACGTTGATTGTAATTGTAATTTAAAAAAAAAAAAAAAAATTGTAAAGATTAATTGTACAGATTGTGCTAGCGATTTCATCAACTCTGATCTGCCTTCACACAACGACACGTTTTTAATAGGTCAAAAACTGAAAAGACGATTTATAATTTGGCTATTGGTAGGTACCTACCTATTTCTAATAACCCATTTTTCTATTATTAAAAATTAAACCATTTTAGTATATATTATATTAGTGAGCGTATGTCTATATATATATTAAGTAAGCTTTATACTTGTACCTATATATTTTATATACAATATAACTACATAAGTGAAAATAGTTTTACCTAGATAATATTATGGTAGATATAAAACTAATTTTTGTTATATTTAAATAGGTAACAAATTTACTTACTTACCTACTTGAACACCTACATGGATCTACCTAATAGTTAATAGGTGCATACAGTTTTTTTGTAATATTATGTACCTACCTACTAATTGAATAGTGTTCTAATAGGTAGAATAATTTTAGTAAAAAAAATTATTATTCATGAAAAATGAATATGATTAAATACAATTTATCTAGATAAGATAATAGATAAGTAATTTTTATCTAGATAAGTCTCAACACTCTCAACACTGAGTCGGATGATTCAGAGTTTTCCAAACTTACCCATTCATTATGATCCCTGTAGTTGAGAAGTGGACCGAAAATCCTTCTCCGTTTATCGTTTGATACTGAATATAATAATTACATAATTATTATACCCAATGATGCGTGATATTATAATATTGTCTTCCATCAAATGGATACTTTGATTTGACACATGATTCTTGACATTTTCAGGCGCCGGCCGACGTCTGAAAATCCTATAAACGTTGCTTTGCATGTCATAACATGTACACATCAAAGTAGAGCCGATTTTCTGCATGGACACCGATTATCTCGGGAAATCTGTTTTCCATTAAAATTAAAATATTATTAAAACGAACCCAATTATTATATAAATAACCTGCAGCAGTGTTCGTTTATGTTAATAATTTAAATTTCGACTGCACTCGTACATTGACGATGTCACTCCCGGTGGCACTCAGTAGAACGAATTAAATCTTCAATCTGCGTATAATACTATTATTTTATGATATATTATTACTGTGTGCGTTTGAATATCGGTTTCAAATTTCAATAATAATATTATTATTAAATATCGACAAAAAAGAATAAACACAAATTTAATACAAATTTACTCCAGTATATTGTATATTTAATAGATAGGTAGGTTTTCAAAACTATAACAAAAACAATATTAAATCTAAAGCACTTAAAATGTTAATTGGTGATACCTTTACCCATATATTATTATAATACGTATCGTACCCATATCGTAATAATTGGCCATTGTTATTATTGTTAGTAAACCAATATTTGAAAAAATACATATAGGTAGGTACTTTACACGATATAATGCTATGACGGATCATGACCACAGGATGGCTATCACTTATCAGAGACAATAATATTATTTGAAATATAACCTTAAACTAGGGTGCAGACCATATTTAAAAAAATAAAATACAGGAAAAAAATATTATCATATTCTTATATTTTATATTTTAATAATTTAATATATAATATTTTTAAATTAATAAGTATTTATTTTATTTTTTGTTGTCCAATAAGATAACGCTTGTGAACGACATAGATATATTATTAATATTTATTTATTTCGCAATATGCTCACATTTGATTACGAACTGGTTGCGCCGGTCGGTGAATATTATACCTACTATTATACGTCCGGTTTACGTTGCCGACAACAATGTGATGCTACAATAATAATGGTAAAAACAAAAATCCAAAAATACAATTGAAAAGTAAAGATTCTTATATTATTCTATTCAATAATGTCATTTTAAAAATTAAAAAATTATATACATTAACAATAAGGCATACAACTGGATTAATATGGGACAGACTTGAAATTACTTGACAAAAGCATCCTGAGAGAAGTTTGTCAGGACAACAGGACACAAAGCCGAAATAAAGGACAATCCTGTGTAAAACAGGACGTATGGTCACCCTACCTTAAACCCATAATATATCACCTATAAATGGAATAAAAATATTTGTTGTAGAACAAAAAAAAAATATAATATGTTTATATTTGTTTATTAAATTAGCATAGGAATATATTTATTATCAGAGTCATGGCACTATTTAAATCAATAAAATAGGTAAAACTAATATACTATTACAATGACCATAGTAATAAAGTAATAAGACGTATACAATATAATTATTTATGATAATGATATATTGTATACAATAGTAATAAAAAAGTAAAATATTAATGAATAAGTAATATAATGTACAGTTATTGTATTTAATATTATGATAAAATACATTTTCCTAAGCCATAGTAATATTGATGTACATATTAATATTATAATGTTAATGTTAATTTGATAGAATAGTTTATGACCTTTACTCCAACTTATTCTCGTCATTCTGTCGATCTTCCATCTTCAGCTGAAAAGGTGCACAATTGTTAATATTAATGTATATGAAAATATGAAACAATACCTATACAATGTTATATACAATATTGGTATTTTTTTATGGAGGTCAGGATTAAATATTATATATTATTATAATAATTTATGATAATTATAAAATGTATAGCCAATGGTTTGTGGTGAAAGCAAGCGAGGTAAGTCCACTCAGTATGGCCACTTAAAAAGGAAGAAAAATACATTTATTTGATTTATAATATGAATTTGATCACGAATAACGTTTAATCGAAGCTGATTTAAACTTTATGTTCGTATATGAAGTTTTTCGTGTCACCTATATATGGCCAACGCGAATGGCAATATTCTTAACTCTCAAAAGGAGTCCTATAACATATTAACATACAATTTAAGGTACGAAAACTGTATTTTAAATTATATTATTTCAAGCGGCGGGGTCGAAATATTTATGATGGAAAATGCGAATATGGATTTATGTCATAGGTGTCTAGATTTAAAAATAATGGCCAAATAGTATAGTTTAATGGCCCTATTTAAATGTATTGTTTGTGCCAAAACGTCATATTGACATCATTTGAGGAAACAAAAGTAGGCATTAGTATTTTAATTAATATTGTTATTGATAATATTGGTGAAAATCTTCAAAAAATATTCAAAAATTAAGATATATAAATTATATCGAAATCATACTATGCCAATGAAAATAGTAAGCTATGATTTAATTAACTTAAAACATTCAACATTGGGTTAAAATTAGGCACTAGCTTCGTATTATGTTGTACTTTGGAAATATCAGGCATCAAAGACGAGTTTGAACAAGAACCCATTACCCACAAATTTTACCTAGGTTTGGACATAAAACTAGTAATATCTAAAATTCTTAAACAATTTTACCTCCTCGTTTTAGTAGCCAACCCCATTCCTCCCAAATATTAATTTTAGCAATAGGTTTTGTCAGTTTATAAATAATATTAGAGTACCTTAAACCAAAATATTATATGATTTAAATCAAAGAACGTTATCTGAAGTTTTTTCGTAGATTTCTAAACAACAATTTAATTTTATTAAAGCAAATTATAAATTGTTATATTGAACTCATGTACCAGCTACAGCTATTTAAGTGAATAACAAACAAAATCGACAATACGATGCAGATCCCCTGGTGCGTCAGCAATCACTCCCTCCACTCTGTCGTCAAAATCCTAACCATTCATACACTTACCGCCCACTATTATAAATCATTCCCCAAAAACACTTTCAGTCACTCAAATCCTCTAATTTCAAACCTCTCCTCTTTTACTCTTCCTAATAACCCACCTCACCGTCTCAAATGAAATTGGCCCAGGGACCTCCTTAACATTTAATAATAATAAAAAAAAAATAAAAAACCGGCTTAGAATTTTTAAGTAGGGTCATTGACCCCCCCCCCCCCTTCTATCATGCAGTCACATCCTGTATACTTGTACTTTATTACATATTACATATTATATATTTTGTACCTTCGCATTATTATTATTAATTGATATTTAAAATTAAAATTAACTTAAACAATATTCATACATTTTAATGATAACAATATTGTAATAAATTATTACTTACATGTTGCCGGCTTGTTATTTTCTGTCACTGTGAACTTCAATAAATCAAAATACCTGAAATATGAATTATTTGTTATTATATATTTTTCGTATTATAAAATACAATATTCATCATTTTATATTAAGAGAACGTGAGTGCACTATTTGTATTTTCTCTCTGACCCACGCAAAAGATACGAATATTACACTCAGCAACCCTATGTTGTTATTATTTTGTATATTGTGAATTCGTCTATAACTAAATTTTAAGTTAAGAAAATTACCAGACATGGGTTATTTTATGATAATATGTTGATTGTTACTTAAGTTATCAGAGAGTAAATTATTACAATTTTTAAATGCATAGAAAATTTAACCGTCGTAAAAAATCCAAAGACACAAATAATTTTCTTAATTTAAAGTTAAATAATAGGTGAATTCACTTTAATGTTAAAAGTAACAGTGCAGTATTAATTACGCATGGTTGGTCAACATAATCGGTAAACATAACGGTGTGTCAGTGGGTGTACTTATGACTTATGCTTTGTTATTAAATGTCATGTTTTAGAAAGTTAAATTTCCAATATAAAAAAGAAAAATGTGTTCTGCTGTACAGTAGGTTACAAGTGTGTCACTGTATAATGGATTTTCATGTTTTTTTAACCAACAAATAAAATTTTATTGATATTTTTAGAAAAAAACTAAAATACAATTTTAAATGAAAATGTTCCTAAACAGTTCAAAACAAACCGTAATTTTTCTAAAATTTTATCGTGTATAGAAAATGCAAATATAAACAACCATTGAAAATTTCATGTGTATACATTCATTTGTTTTAGAGTTATACCTACCAAAAACCAAAATCGATTTTCTCGAAAAAAGATTTTGCGTAAAAATTCCCGTTTTCCTTAACTTTTCTTTTGTTTTTCACTGCGCTTTTGAAAACTACTGTGAAATTTTTACTTTTGACCCCCCAAAGTACCAACAAGATTCATTTTCCTATCAGAAAAGATACTGTTGAAGAAAATCCAAGCACTTTTACCGTCCTAAAATTTGATGGCAGACACAAAAATGAAAAAATAAAAAAAAAAACATCATTGTAAAATCAATACATTCATCGTTCCAATCAGAATCTAAAATGATGCCGTTATAAAGTTAAAACGTCCAATGTAAGATAATGTTCTTTAAAAATTAAACACATAAATTACCATATTATAAATTAAAGAGCATAATATTCAATTTATTTGTGAAGTAATCAATCGCTAATAGTAATATATTATACTCAAATTGGTTAAAACTTAAAAATTATATTTTTACAAGATCTATATGTTCAAAGATTTAAATGTACAAATCAAAATTTAAGAGTATTTAATATATTGATTGGGGACGGAGTGGCCAATTGGACTGAGGCATTACCTGCGACGCAGCTGAGGATGGTTCGATACCGGCCGCGGGCGGCATTTTTCTTCGGGAAAGTCATGGTGTCCGGAGAACAAGTGCCGCCATCCCCCACCCGGGGTATGGCATAAACCTACGGGTGCCCCATTAGAAATTCAGACAAAATACAACACACACGTGTACCAACCTACCCAATCTAAAAACCCACAGCCCCCCCCCACACCCAATGGCCTATGTTGCCCCGGGTTATCCAATAATAAAAAAAAAATAAAATATATATTGATTATAATATTAAAAGGTATATAATTAAACCATGAATTAGTTATTCACATCGACTAACGGTAGGTATATCGGTATTTACTTATAAGATTTAATAGGTAGCTGCTTGTAATATATAGTGTATGGAATAATACCAATAATCAATATATTATAATAACCAGAATAAAATATTATTTACTTTTTGTTCCTTACAAAAATTAAAACATTATTTTTATTGTAGGTACTTACCAAAGTGTTGATACGTAGGGTATGCCCTCTCGAAGCAACATTTGGTATTTCCTGTTCTCTCTATTGAAAGAATTTCGTATGTATTTAATTTTTTTTTTTACAAATTCTACGTCAGCTTTAGGGTAATCAGTTTTCACCAAATGGACAAGTTCTTTATAAGCTTCCATTTTAATTTTTTTTTTATAATAATTTTGATGGCTGGTTTTCCATAAACATTGATAGGATTCATACATCAATATGAAGTTGAATAATAAATCTCTACTCCAAATGCAGTTATCCATATTTAAATGAAATAATTCCACAGGAAAAATCTTACTCACTGTATACCTAGGTAAAACAAAAAAGAACAACAACATTGTAAATAATAAAATAGACACAAGACTTTCAATACCTACGACAATATTCATAAAAAATATACGAAAAGTGTGTATGAGTATTATTGTATGTGTTAAGATATAATATTAAAAAAATATATACAAGTTACCAGGTACCTGGTACCTTGTACCTACCTATTAACAGGACGGAACGCTTATTATCACTGACTGTTTTGTTGTCCAAAACGTTCTTTTATAGGTGTACCTACCTTGAAATGAATGGCTCTAGACATCCATTAATGTAACAATTAAATAAACATTTACATTTTACAGGAATTCGACGTTATCGATATTTCGGTGGTAGGAATACGCTTAATAGTGAAACACCTACCTAAATATTTTGGTAAAAACTAAAAGCTATTCTTTTCGGATAAAACATCAAACAGATAATATTTTTCTGTAGTATTGTTGGTATATCATTATTATAGCTTTCCAAATATATTATAAGGTACGATCCACAGTTTATTCAATCATATACACACAAATTCAGTGTCCGTTTCCACTGGCATTCATTTTTTTTAGTTTTAAAGTATACTTGGATACTTAGTTAACTTATTTCTATGCCTATATTTTAATATCCCTATATTTCTTGTAATTAACATAGTAACACCAAAAACTAAATTAAATACTCATTGCCTAACACATACAAAACAGTTGAAAGCACAATAATTGCAATAATTGCTAATAAATCATAATCATTTAGTTATGACGTGCAATGCGGCATACAGATTATTAGTGGTCGGCGTGATGTACTGATAAGTAATATTATAATAGGTCATAGCCCATAGGTCGCCTCAATACACTTCTGCGGTGACGGTAAAGTGCTAACCTATTGTATTGACATTTGGTAGTGACTTCTAGGTGGCGGTAAAATATATTGTCTGGCCACATTTTACCACAACTACCACCATAATAATTTAGAAAATTGTATGTTCAGAATAATTCATTTGAATCTGTCGTTTTCAAAAATTACATTTAACTGACTCATTTATTATGAAATTCGATGTTAGGAATATCAGTTAAATGTAGGTTATGTTTGCGATTTTAATTTTGAAACAAGTTTTGAGTAATTCAACATTTTTATCAAAAAAAAGCCTTTATGTAGGTCTTACCTACAAATTGTACAGTTGGTAAATTTATTATATATATTATTAAAAATAATAGAGTCCAATGAATTTTCGTTGAACAGTTCCAATTTTGTGTAGTTATCTTTAATATTAAAGTGAATTTGCAAATATTATCATAACTTAAAGTTAATAATATTATCCATTCTTTCATTATTTATTTTTACAAATATTTTCATTTTATTTAATTATAATATGTATATGTATTTCTCAACACACGCAGGACCTCTAATTCCTATAGTAAAAATGTAGAATAATTAGATGTTTTTTATCACGTCATTATAAACTTTTTCCTAGCCGGTATTAAGTACAATGTTCAAAATTAATTTGTGATCTTTTGAACCCTGCAGTATATCGGTGACAGCTAGTGTGATACACAACACATTTATTTATACGTAACACTATATTATATTATTATGTCTACATTATAATATTATTATGTTTAATAATATAATTCCTAATTCCTACGTCATATCCGATACCGTCACACAATATCGAGACACATTAGAGCTGCATCATTTTTTCGGTAAAGTACAATGTACAAATGTGTGATCTTTTGGACCCTTATTGTATATCAGCCACACGTATATTTATTTTATTTATACGATAACGCTATATATATATATTATATCCACATTACATTTTTACACAGAGGCGGACTGGAAGGCCGGGATACCGCGAAATTTCCCGGTGTAAAAAGTGTAAAAATTACATATATTTAATATTTTCTTAATATTACTACCGTAAAATTATAAATTAATATATTATCCAATAAGTAATAAGTATGTAATATTATTAAGGGGGGCGTAATCTATTCTAAGGAGTAAAAACTAGGAATTTTATATTTCAGTTTTTTTATGGCCGGGTCTTGTGAATGTGTTGAAAGTAAACGAACATTAAACTGTGTAATTCATAGTACCGATCACGTTGTATAATAGGGGCATCATACCTATCATAGCGACCGGATATGTACGTCTGCGATTTTATCTACGAGCATGCACACGTCAACAAATATTACTTTATACAATTACAAACATTTTTTTTTTAATAATACTGCCAGTGACTTCGACCACTTAGCTCAGTAGGATGTTCCGATTTAAATTTTGAAAGCTGATTTGAATTCTCTCTCTAAATTTTCTATGCTTTAACTGTTGCACATTTTTCATATTCTATATTGATATATTTAAATTTGAATTATGAATATGATCTATTTTTACTCTTTTTGTTAGTAAATTTCTAAGTAAAAAAATAAAAATAAAAATCGGAAAAATAAAATCGTCAAAGCATAGACAATTTAGTGAAACATACAAATCTGCTTTCAAAATAAATATCAGAACATTATATTGGGCTTAGTGATTAAAGTCGTAAGCTATGTTTTCGAACGAAAATGAATCAAGCTAGAGCCCACTTAAAATCAAATATCAAATATATATTATAATATTATAATATTAACTGTAGTTTAAATTATACACATAACAATTATTTGAGATATACGCTAACTAACAAATTTACATTAGTTTTTTTATTTTATTTTATTTTATATCAATTAATTCAAATATTTCAAAAATTAACAGGTAAATTTTGCTTAAAAAAAGAGTATATACATATATATTAGGTACATAAAGTAAACTGAGGGCCACTAAAATTAGGATTTTCACGGGCTGTGTTTTCTCCCAGGCCGCCACTGTATTTACACATTACACATCGTATACCTACGTCATATCCATCCGGACCTTCACATATAAAATTGATACAGCCGCCTGACCACCCGTAATATACAATATATATTAATATATACCGCGAAGTCACAGAGTATAAAATCATTCCCATTTCTATTAATATTAATACATATAAATATATTTCATATGACATATTTTACACACCACTTCATGTACGAAATGTGTATCAATATATTGTACCTAGACCTAGGTATAATATTATATAAATATATCGGTGTTTCTGAAATGCGTGCGTGGTTTTATCGTCACAGAACTGAGTTAACAAAATGGTTTTTTTGTGACAAAATTTATTTGTGCAAAATTCCATAACTATATTAAAATGTATTATGATAGATTTTTAATAAATTATCCTATTTTTAAAATACTATACAATTTATTGTTCTACGACGACCAAAACCACATTTTCTACGACACTTTATAAGTATAAGACACTTTAACGTGGACACGTTTATGTATGGCATCGATTTCGATAAATATTCTAGTATTCTAGTAAATTTATTATGATTGCGAATCGCGCAAATAAAAAATTGTAAAACATCAATTGTTATTTATTTACTATTCCCCATCGATTGATTTTTAAACAAAAATGTCTGTGACGGCTGAAATAGTGAGCGATTTCTATGAAATTTACATACCTATATTCATAAATATTTAAATCATAAATACTTATACATATTATATTATATATATTATATATTATATATCTAATTAAATAAAATTATAAAGAATTACACGTGTACTATAAAACAAATAAAAAAATATTATCATTTACATTAAATATAATATGTATGAACCTAGTTATTAATAATGTAGGATACAAAGTACAATATTTTACTTCCCCACAAAACAATATTGAACGCTCTCTGAATAATGGATATCACCGAATAATACTGACCAAATTTAGACGACCTATAGAGTGTCCGCTATATTTAGAGGATTAATTTACCTACATAAATATATTTATATATATAATATTGTTTTATATTTATTACAGCGTCATCGTGTGTGGCCATTCTCGTAAAACACGTGTTGATGCGAATCGCGAAGGGTCGAAACACACTACCCTTCTAAGGGGTAGATTTTATGACCATTAAAAAGGCTGCGTTCAGCATTATTTGCTTGTTAGACACATATTATTAATATTATGTATTATTTTATAAGTACAGCTGCTCGGTCACTACTTAGGTACTATTCCTATTTATATTTTTGGGGTACATAATAATAATTGTATTTTCACAAATAGGTACGTGTATATATAATAATATAAGGACATAGGTAGGTTATTGGGGCGAATAAATAGTGTTGCATTCAATTGTGGTATCGGGGAGTCAACAGATGTTCTTTTTAAATTTCTTATGGTATTTCAACTTAAAAATATATTATTTTATTGATTATTTTTACGTCCGGAGTAAAAAAAAATAGTGATCAAAATTATTTATTATTTGTGAAAAATTTGTTATGCTTTGAACAAAAGTGATTAATTCCAAACAGACTCAAAATTTGAGTAAACATTCATATACCTAATGTGAAGACTTGGATGCAACAATGAAATATGTACCAATATTTCCGAAATCAACTTTTCCATGAAATCGATTACAGGTTCGTTATTAAAACGAAATTAAATTTAAAAACGGTTCAGTATTATATTACATACTTTATTTTGTAAAATTGTGGAAGACCAAAAAAATATCTTGTACTCCTCCCTAGTCCCCCTACACGAAAAAGTGTAACGGTAATGTTGTAACTCCCTTTATCAAATTTTGAAAAAAATACAATTTTCAATAGGTTACATTATATTTCTTTTCTTTCTTTTTTTATTAGAACAAACAAGAATGTATATATATTATAATCTGTAACAAAATGTATACAATAGATCAGTGGTCTTAAATAGGGGGCTCGCGAACAATTTCGATGTGGCCAGCAATAGTTCAACAAATTTATAATGATTACAAACGTATAGACATTTAAATATTATATTATAATATAATACATTTATATATGTTTATAAAAAAATTCCATAAAGTGATTTGTGACCATTGGTGAAGTGTATAGGTATAGTAAACTTAATCTGTGGGCAGTGAGAGAAACTCACAGATCATTATATTATATATAAATTATATATTTTACAGACATAAGAAATAAAAAAAAAAAGGTCTACGAAAATGTTTTGCCCGTGATCCTTGGATGTATTAATGTGTGGATCGCTGGCAAATTGAGCTTGAGGCCACTGCAATAGGTAATATGGGGGGGGGGGTCAAGTATACAGGACTAGATGGCATGATAGAAAGCCCATACTTTATAATTTTAGGCGGTCTTTTTTTGTTTTATTTAATTATTTATTTTTTTAATGTCGTTGAGTCCTGGGTACATAATGAAGGGTGGTCGATGTCACGCGCACGTATGTGTGTGTGTGTGTGTGTGTGTGTGTGTGTGTGTGTGTGTGTGTGTGTGTGTGTGTGTGTGTGTTAGGAGAATGAAATAGTACGTTTTTGTGGAGGAAAAATATTTACCAAAATCCCGCTAAAATATGGAGTATTTTTTGCTTATAAAGTTATAAATATTCTACCACATAACCAACAACTAATTTTTACAACCTCACAAACAAAAGAACGCAAAATTTTAGTGTCTATTTTTGAAATATGTATAATTTTCAATAATATAAGTATATTACATACACTTTTTGATATCAGCAGACTCAAGACTGACTACAAATAGTAATAACTATTAATATCATATATAATATTTTTTAGATAATTTCTTGTCAAAATAATTATTAAATTATGAATTAAATTTAAAATTTTTTTGGTGGCGTGGTCTAGTGGCGTGGATGTTCCTAGCATGTCAAAAATTATTATACAGAATAATAGGTACCTACTTAAAAGTATACCCTGAGACCTGAGTACAGCAAGTGATTCTCCTGACCATATGTAAATCAAGCCAATAATTTTCGAGGTTATCCTGAACACAAAAAAGGCCCTTTAATACACTATAACATATAGGTACTTAGATTACTATGAAGCCTACATAATCTATTTTACTATGCTATTCGGGAATAGCGTAACACTGTTGATTTTTATTACCTAGTGAAAGAATTTTTATAATCTGTTTAGTAGTTATAGAGATTACCATTAGTTAGGTACCCATATTACATACAAACAAATTTTACCTCTTTATAATATTATAATATAGTTTTATAACTGATGTCTGAATGTCTGATACACGATATATATAGATGAATATTATATGCAAGCCGCAAGGGGCAATTATTATTACTAAATAATAAATAAACAAATTACATACCTTAAATAAACGTTTTTTAATGTTTACCACGTAAAAATAGTTAATTATAAAATTTATTTAATTCACAACAACCGTGATGTTTAACGTGTTTCACTTAACAACAACTGCATGCCCTACAATGACGGGTTTTATTCGTATAGGTAGGTACTTATAAGTTGTGTCATTGGATTAGTATTGTTTGGGTAAGTATGCCTTCCAGACCGTTCAAATGTTCAATGTCCACTCCCCTCCCCATGTGATGAATGAAACCACATCGAAAAAATAATATATTTTATACTGACACATTATCATGATAATATTGTTAAAAAGTACCTATACCTACGCCTTACAAATGTGAATGTTCAGAATTATCTTTTTGGCTAGTTGTTATAATATTACATTGTATTACAATATTATTTTATTAATAATATCGATAACTATTAAATTTAAACATAATTAAAACAGTTATATGTACGTATATCATTAAAAAAGGTTTATGGTATGCAAATAACATAGAATGAATCTAAATATTTTGAAAATTGGGTACCTATGTTCCAAGCTGACGGGTACTCGATGTCTCGATCGAGTATCAATAAATTAATTATAAGTCTGAATTCCATATTAGAGTAAACTAATGACATTATTTTAAATCCTCAAATATTTGGATGAAAATTATTTCTTGAGATAAGAAAAAAAGTTATTGTGACTTGCAACAAAGGTGCTTTATTAAGGTTTATAAAGCTATATTGTAAAGATAGGTATTAAAATTATTACATTACAATACAAGTATTCGTGTTAACATGAATAATGTTGAAACGTACATATTAATATGTAATATCTTTGGAAATAAATTGGCCGTATAATATATTTTCAATTTTGAACAATATTATATTATTTTGTTGTCATGGAGATTTTCGTTTGGATGTTTATTCATGCGTCCGATTACACATTTTGAATCAGTTAATATTTCGCGACGTACCATTTATCGAATATTATAGTAATTTTCTCACATAAATAATATATACAATAATCAATTTATGATTTTATTTATATATTATCTTATTGTTTAATAATTTTTCCATACCTTGCATAAGGTAAAAAACGCATAAAAAAATCAAAAAAGAAATCTTACACCTGCACAACACATACATTCCACAAAATTATGCCAAACTTATTGGAAAACGTCGACACCATCGTCGAGGAGGTGCTGGAAGACCTTATCGCGGCAGTGGTTTCCGATTCTAGCCAAATCGAGACGACCGTCCAGTCGGTTCTCCTGGACATTGTAGCCATGAAATTTAGACACTGTCTACAACTGGATACCGACACCGATAACGTGGACTGTAAAGATAGACGGAAGTCGCCATCGTCGATCAATTGGTCGACGCTATGGTCCACCTTGTGCCGGAAACATTGTCCTCCGCGCCGCACGTAGAGCCCGGAGACTCATCCTTAAACGGAAAGGATGTACTGCGGTGCGAGGAGGAGGAAGAGGAGGAGGACATGGCGACCATCGGCTACTTTGAGGTCATCGTAGACGATGAAATTCCGACCGAGGATGAGGCGAGGATCATGTCAGAGGTAATGGACGGCGAAACCGGAGTCAAACCGGCAACCCATGCTGCACTGACTTCACGCGGGTGGATAAGGCCGCCGCGGGGAAGGGAGTCATACTGGCCGGACGTGCGGCCGTTTGCCTAGGTTGCTAATAACCATGGAAAAGCGTCCGCAAAACCCGACACCTTGGTTGAGGGCAGCAGTCAAGGCGAAGAGATGTGGGGTCGAGGTATAAGGTACGTGAAAGTGCACTTTTGGGGTGATCGGCGGTAAGTCACCGACACACGTTCTCCGGCCGCCGGCGGCAGGGCCACGGGATCGCGGAAGTTCGGAGACCCTCTGGAGTAATAATGTAGGGAAAAATGATATATGTAAATAATAATAATTATTGTTCAGCCATAACTATTTAACATAAATTATTATAACGATATATTATCTATTAAAATATGTTTCCCAAAAGCTTAATATAATTCAGTGATACCCAACCATTTTTCATTGTTGGGCCACTTTGGTGAACAATTATCTTTGTGGGGGCCACCAAATATAAAAAAATAAATAATCTCAATTTTAAGAGGACGTAACACTGGTATTTGTTGTCTGCGTCTTACCAGTGTGTAACATAGCAAATTTACGCTCAGAATAATACTTGTAGCTTCGTCAGTTTAAACATTAGAGTGAATTGATCTATTATGAAAATTGTTGGTAAGAATATTATCTGTGTTTGCTCGTTGTTTTTTTACGATAATTCAGGTTTTAAATGAGTTATGAGCATTTTTAATTTACGGTAATTGATTATATACGCATAACAAAATTGAAATATCGTAAAAAACCAACATACAAACACAGATGATGTTCTTACCATCAATTTTCATAATAGGTCAATTCACTCTAATGTTTAAACTAACGAAGTTACATACTTACATGTGTTCTGTTGAGTTAAAATTTGCCATGTAACGCACTTGTAAGACGGAGACAACGAATACCACTGTTACGTCCTCTTAATCTAATAATATAATTTATTCGCCGGCCGCATGTATTATAATTCATTATTTTCTTGTATTATTTAAGTTGTCAACTCATAGCCCAATAGTACGTTATAGGTGCACAAACGTCACACAAATGGCAATATATATTTATTCTCAAACTCATACTATATTATGAAGTATTAATGTTAACCAGGCTAAATTATAATGTAGTCGAGTGGGCGTCATCGTTTTCGGCCAAAATGTACCCTTCCCTTTCGGCCAGTGTCACTTTTCGGTAAAAACTTACCGTTATCTTTTCGGACAAAACTTCTGTTCCTTCTACAATTATAACAACTGAACTTAACAATTTTTATTTTTAATAAATATATATGATTGTATCCAAAACTGTGATTTTTATTTTTTATTTTTTACTACCTACAACGGAGTGAAAAAATAATCAAATAAAACAATTGGCAATAAAATGGTTTTATGTAATCGGAAATATTAATATTTTGACATATTCATGAATTCATATTTTTCTATCATAATTATTATTATACAGCGTGTCCCAGAAGTCCCGTATCCATAGCCAATTTGTTGATCGTATTTTTTAAAACCGTTCAAAAAAAAAAAAATTTAAATTTAATGAAATTCGCCCAAGTTAGAGCTATTATTATTTTTAATTTTAGCCGAAAAATCAGCATGATTGTAATAATTAACATGCGAATCGTATTTTGTTAATGGCGTATGCGTAAGTAGCACAAGTATTATTCTTAGAAATTCAAAATAATAATTACCTTTAACTTGGCAATTTTCATTACATTTTAATATTTTTTTTTTTTTTTTGAACTGTTTTAAAGAATACGATCAACCAAATAGCTATCTTGAAAATTTAAAAAACTTATTTGCCTAAAAAATTTTTTTGATAATTTTTGAATTTTTGAAAAAAAAATCAAATATTATGCTATTCAATCAGAATTTCCATACTCATTACTGTAAAAAAACTGCATTTAAATATATTGATTTTCCATGGAGATATTAAGGGTGATATGGGACTTCTGGGACATACTGTATAGTATATTCCTTCTTATTACCTATATTATGTATTATTATATGACATTATCTATATATATAAAAATGGAGACAAAAAATTCGAAATTGCATCAGTTGAGAACGGCTGGGCCGATTTTGCTCAAATTTTTTTTAAGATGTTCGTAATTGCCAGGTGAAGGTTTTTACGAAAGAAAATTTTTAAAAAGTCAACCGAATAATTAGAAAAACTGCAAAAACTATTTATTGATGTCTGGGATTTGAACTCGATACCGTTGTCTTTATTTACTCTATTGTGTATTATATTATATTGGTTGCTATTGGTTAATCGGGCATGTTTGTTGATTTGTATTATTATTTTTTGTAAATATATCTTATATATAAATGAATGACGGTGTGTAGATTAGACCTATGGGAAGAAGATACGCTAATTTAAAAAGGGTTAAATTTGTTTTTTTTATTCATCGGATTTTAGTACGGTTAGGTTAGGTTAGGATTTATAGGTAGGTGGAATTAAGTAAAAACGTCAAACTTGGTATAACTTTGGTACTTTTTGAGTTAAATCATACACTTACGTACAAACAGCACGGGGTCCGCGATCTATCGCAGGTAAATTACCTATCTGATAATGTACTGCTGCAATTCAGAATTTTTATTCCGGGCAACAGAAAAGTTAAGATAAATCTAGAACATCATACACCGAATATTAAATAACGCATTGAATAATGTTTGAGTCATATAGAGTTAGTACATTTAACGGGAAACGATATGCACGGGATCAGCTAGTGACTATATAATAATTTTTATTCGATTAATGTATTATGTAAACAATGACATTGATTATAAATACTTAAATACTAATATTATATAATTAATTGTAATAATAATATGTTATAACAGTTTATTGCCAATTGTTTTATTTTTTATTTTTTTCAGTTTTTGTACAGTTGTAGGTACAATGTTTAAAAAAAATCACATTTTTGTATGCAATAATATTTAATTAAATACAAAAAATTTTGGTGTTTTAATTGTACATTTTAAAGAAAACTGTAGGTGCTGGCCGAAAAGTGAAGGGTACATTTTGGCCGAAAAGTTGAGTATATCCAATTGAATTTATCTATTTAAAATTGTAATTAGGTACATGTTATAATATTTAGGTACCTACTATTGTTTGTCTAGTATCCAGGACTCCTTACTTTTACAATATATGTTAGGTACTGTTTGATAAATTAAATGTTTCTATACCTGAAAACAGTGAAAACGTGTCAGATTTGTGGTAGTTTGCATTCATCACAGTCGTGTTCACTTCTGAGAAAGATAATTTCAGTATGACCTTTGATAAATGAAAAAAATAAATATTTCTCCGACAATGAAAATTCAATTTAGTAGGGATAACAAAATTGATAGAAAAAATAATAAAACATTATTATAATATGAATATTAAAGTTAAATAAATTAAGTTAAAATAAATCAATTAAAATCACAAATTAAAATTAACTTTTTAACTTAATTTTAAAATCTTATTATATTTACTGGTTGATGTCCATTTAAAGCTGCTTCGTTAAAAACTATTAGATAAGACAAACTATAAACATCAGATAAAAGTTTGTGACAAAATTAATCTTATTAATTTAATATTATCGAATGAGTGACACGAAAATACGTAATATTAGCACGAAATATTTTGATGAACAAATTTAAGTAGGTACATTTTTCTCCACCTACGAACATTCCAAAAAGCACACCATACATTACAAACACGCTTTGTATAATAAATATTAAATTCTATGTGTACCTATGCACGCAATGCATTTTCTTACGTTTTCGTGACTCCGTACACGCGAAAACAAAGTGAAATATTTGGATACAAAGCTTTAACCAAGACACAACAGCATGTCAAGTATTTTCAAAAATATACAAACACATTCTTAAGACGGTCTCCTAGCAAAATCTCTCATCAAGTATACCTTTGTACATCTTTGCGTAGTCGTAAAAACTGGTACTTAAGTTTGTGTTAACTAGTGTGTTACGATAATAATAAATATTATATTAATGATAGGTAGGTACGTACATAATATATCCTCAACAGATAGCAGTCAATCGAAAGAAAGGTGATATAAAAAAACGTTTAGTATATTTAAAAAAATTCCGCAGTTTAAAATGAATGTTTTTTCAATAATATAAACTTAGGTTTTTTTTAGACTCGGAGTGGAGCGATGGTTAATTATTTATTGGGGGACGGAGTGGCCGAGTGGACTACGGCGTCGGTTCCGACTTGAACCGTCGTTGGTTCGAAACTCGACCACGGGCGGCTCCTTTCTCCGGGCAGGCAACTGTCTAGACAGTGAGGCCACCATCCCCCAAAACAGCTATTAGCCAGTTTCCGTTCTTAAGGGGATTCGATACCGCGATTTTCTGTTTTTGTCTAACACACGCTCGACATAGTATTTTAGACGTGTTTTTTGCCAAACATACCAATTGATCTAATGAAGAGATAAGAATTCTGAAAACAGATTTGAATTTGTCGTCATGTCTACTTGAAATCGACTTTCCCACATTTTTGATATTATCCCCCAAATTTTTTAAAATGTCATATTCAAAAAGAGTAATTAAACATTCTGGTATTTCAATTATTGTAGAAGTTAAAATTAAAAAATCAAAAATGTGGGAAAATCGATTTCAAGTAGACTTGACGACAAATTCAAATCTGTTTTCAAAAATCTTATAGCTTCAATAGATCAATTGGAATGTTTGGCAAAAAACACGTCTAAAATACGATGTCGCCCGTGTGTTAGACAAAAACAGAAAATCACGGTATCGAATCCCCTTAAGTTCAATAAAAAAAAATCATTTATTGAGATTTTTTTAAGCATTGTATAAGATTTTATGAAAATTTGAAATAAAAAAATTCACAAAATTCATAAAAATATAGAAAATGTAAAAAATTTTTTGTAGTTAAAAATTTAAAAAATTTTCAGTTTTCATAGCAAAGGATTGCAATTTTAAAAAAAGGTTTCCCATAAGTAGTTCATATTGTCACCAAAAAAAAACGAAAAAAATCCGAATTTTTTATAGATATTTTAAGTTATGAAAATTAAAACTATAACTTAAATAACTTTTAATTTAATTTTATAACTTTTTGAGACGGACATTGTCAGGTTTTAATTTTCTTAGTTGTTTTTTCTATAATTGTCAATAAAATTTTATTTGTTGGGTAAAAAAGCGTGAACATTTAATACGGCTCCTGATATGATATGTTACAATAGCAGTTAAAATATTAAAAATACTTACCCACAATTTTTTTTTATAAGCATTTAAAGCTAGAATTATGACAAAATTTAATAATTATTTTGCAGTTAAAAATTTATAAAATTTTCAACTTTTATATCTAAGGATTAAAAATTTAAAATAACATTCCACGTATATAGGTTACCTATAATATAAATTACTTTGATCAAAGTAATATCTTAAAATATAATTAGTAATACCATAGGATCTAACATATCTATTGCATTATAACATTTATTATTTTGTGGGTCAAATGCATTGTGATCACACACACGTACTTTTTGTACATTTTAGAAAAATAAGCGGTGGTAAATTACACATACTTACAAATGTCTGAAATTAATTTTAATACTTGTATAAATTCTTTGGCAAAATAACTAGGCTATCTAGGAAGTCGATTTTCAATTTTCAATTTTAAAACATCATACAATTTGGATATTTTTATAAAAAATCTCATAAAATAATTGCATTACATTTGTCTTTATTTTGGGCTTTTTGGGTTTTTTTATCGAAAAAAGTGGTTCTTACAGAGAATAGTCTAGGAGCCAACGAATTCAACCATTTTTTTCGAAATTACATTCAAACTTCAGGAAGTATGTTTAATTTACTACCGCTTTTGGTAGTTTTTATAGGTGATGCATAAAAGAATAAATTTCGTTTTTTTCGAATTATTGACATGGCGTGTACGTGCGAGAGTAGCACATGACGGATTCCGAACGCATCTGAGCACACTAATGATCATTTACTTCACACACAACCACACCTTGCTTAACGAATATAAGACATCGAATGCCTATACGCGATCCCTTATTAAATCACCGCCTTCAATCCCCTTAATACATTTTCATAATCATGATATGCGTATTATTGAGATAAGTATTTATTTTATCTATAATAGACAGATAAATGGATTAACTTTATAATCAGTTTCAGAATTGTATTTTCTAAATTTAGGTAATTCAACTAAATGTTTAGGTAATATTTTTTTGTTATTTTTTCT
Organism: Macrosiphum euphorbiae; assembly: GCA_949089665.1. Taxonomy (NCBI): domain Eukaryota; kingdom Metazoa; phylum Arthropoda; class Insecta; order Hemiptera; family Aphididae; genus Macrosiphum; species Macrosiphum euphorbiae. The sequence goes on along the minus strand of CARXXK010000001.1, from coordinate 11,869,292 downwards.
TTATTTTATAAAGTAGGATCCTTTATATTTAATTTTCTTGCAATCAATTTAGATTCATTATATATTTATATAACATTATGGTTTGGTTTTTACAGAATCAAATACATTTTCTTGGATCAGATTCAAGTTTGTGAACTGATGAATCCATTTACAAACAATTTGATGATGACTATCATAAAGCCATAAAGGATTTGTCCACTACTGAAATAACCAATTAATATAACTGAAATAGGATGCTTGAATATATGCATATATTGTTTGTCTTGGAGTAACAAACAGATTGGTTGAATTTTGGGTTAGAGGAAAAAAGAACATTTACTAGCTGCCAAAAAAAAAAAAAAAAAAACAACAAATAAAATAAACAATGAATTAATTAAATGAAGACCTTATATGTCTTCTTAATTTGCTCGATTGCCTAAGTCTATAGATTACATTGAATATTTTAAAGTAACATAATTAAGACATTTTGTCATGTACCTACACTGGTGTGATTGTCTTACAAGATAAATTAAAGATAGGTTTTTATAAACATTTTATGCATTTAGTAAGTAGTATTTGCTGTTTGCATTTTAGCATGCGCTGAAACTTGTCGAACACTTAATAATACAACTAACTTCTCAATTATTGAAAAAAATTGTTACTGATTATGTCACCTACCTACCTTATATGATAAGTGATAACATTTAATATCTTATAATATTCATAGTTCGATACACATACACCTACACCATACACCTACCTATGTTTTAAATGATACATGGAGGATCACTTAATAATTTTAGTGCAATTTAGGTATGAAAATTACCTACTTATAATATATAAATAAATTTTTCAAGTCTACAATATACTCAATATTGGAAATATTAAATAGAATTGTAAAAATACAAAAAACTGATAGCTCTAAGCAGGATCAGTAGCCCTTCTTAAGCAAAGAAATACAAAACATTAATAATTATCAATTTTAGAACTACTTATCTACTACAATACTACATACCTAATCAATGATTATTTGTATAACTAGTATAAGTAAACAGACAACAGTAAAATAATAATAATAATAATAATAATAATAACGATATTAATTATAATCAAGGTGGATCACCCTTGGTTATAAGTTATAACTATGAATAATAAAAAAAATTATTGATAGGTAATAAGTATAATATGAGCAGGTATGATGATAAACATTTATTACAGATAGCATTCTGGATACCTGATACAGTTTATATCAAATATAATTTTAAAATCATATTCAATGATAACCCATTAGTTTTAATAATCAATATTATTAATTCTAAAGACAATTATTCAGTAAAATTTATTATTTGAAAATACTTAAAAAGTACAGAATTTTGAATGTAAAAACTTTAACATTTAGGTACCTACCTAGACACAATAATTATTTTATTATTATTTATTAAAAATAATTTACAATGTATTATTATTTAATTTACCCCATTAAGCAGAGATTGTGACGAGGTAAATTAGTTGTTATTATACAATAATACAATCTATACATAATCATTTACAATATTTGAGATACTTATAGATATTCTATTTTATTTTAAACAGTTAAAATTCATGTAACAGCCAGTTTACAAGAGTCTTTTTTTTATAGAATTTATGATTTTTTTTTTTTATTGATTTCAAAATTGAAATACAACTCGGCATCAAAGAGCATTAGTTAATTTATAATTTGTCTTATTCACATCATAAAAAAAATTTATTTTAATTAAACAATCATTGAATCATTTGATAATAGATTTTTTTACTTTCAAAAATGTCGATAAATTATTTTACTTTGGAAAAAAAAGTTTGATAGTTTAATTGATAGGTTCCTCATAACAGGTTATAATTGGTATTTTTATAAATATAAAGATGCATAGGCAGTAGGCACGATTTTTTTTATACCTAAGCATTTTTATAGCTAAAGATTGATAATTTAAAACAAGGTTTCTCATAAGTGTTATAAACTAAAAATCTAAAAATGTATAATATGTAGACACAGTTTTATTTGTATACCTAGCTATTTAAGATTTAAATTAGGACTAAATTAGATATTAAACAAAGAATAACGATTTTAGTAATTTTGTTGCAATTCAAAAATATTATTCGTAAGTAGGTACATGCAACTTTTTAAGTATAATATTATATTTTATATACATAATGACATTTAAAATGTAATATAAAAATTAATTCAACCAACTGTGTTAGGAACTTACCTACTAATAATAAAATAAATAACTTTTATTGCTATAAAAATATCATAAAATATACTTACTAATATATATAGGTATTATAGGTTGGCACTACTTGACACCAATATTGTAGAGCGGTTACCTAAATTTTTTGTATGTGGCACTACATTTGATAAAAAGTGAATGAGACTCAATCGTTTTATTCGAAATAATATATTATATTTGTCAATTAACAATACCTATATATTTTTTATAATTATTTGTCACTAAAAATTGTCATAGTTAATGTTATATTAATTTTATTTTTATTCAGAAAAATATTATTATATCTACGACCTACCTAACATGTTGATTATATTTATAAAAATTTAATTTATTTAAAAATTATGTATTCGATGAAGATTTTATTAAGAATTAATCTCAAATCATTTAAATCATTTTTTTTTTTCAATTGCCATTTGTTATAGGTCCGTGATGAATACGTCCAACAGGTGTCTTGTTAATCAACCATAAATAATTTAGCAGCACTTCACTTTTTCACTATTGGCTTTGGAGTCTCCTTGAGTTTCTTAAAACTTCGTACCTAAATATACGCTTCAAACTCTGTAGGTAGGACGTGGACTCTCATTAATTGTGACCATTTGAAGAACCCCTTTATTCCTATGGGACTTATATTATGATCATCACTTTTTGTATCAGATATTCAGATGTAACTACCTAAATGAGTGTCCGAAGGTATCATTGTGTTAGTATATTACTATAATAGTATATAATGGTTATCAATGATAACCAAACGAGCCATAACAAGCCCTAAAATTATTGGTTTACGACGGAACTTTTAATCGTGAAGTCAAATATTTTGCATAGGTGCCTGTATATATAAATAATTGTTGACAAAAAATTTTTCACAATTAATCGTTTGAAAAAGTTTTTTAATACTTAATAAACTCGCACGGTCCAGCTTAAGCCGAGTGGAACACGAATTAACAGCAATGAAAGTTCTGCAAACAAATCACATAGCACCAAGCCCGCACGCAAGAAGGAAGAGGGGGTTGGGGGTTCACCCTCCCCCCGTTTCCATTGAACAAAAAAATATAATTCGTATTTTTTATTTTTTATCGATTATATTAAATATTTTATTACTTATCTTATTTGTAATAAACAATAATGCTTAACATATTAGTACACCACTATGATTGTGTGTAATATTATATACTATTTGCTAATTATTAAAGTATCTATTTTATATATCTTTTTCAAACCCGGGAGGGGGCCCTCCCCACAAGTTATAAAATCCTGCGCACGGGCTTGCATAGAGCTATATTGAATTAATATTGGAGGAGATTTAAATAATTAAATACACGTATTAAACACAAAAACAAACTATTTAATTGTCAATCGAAAGTATAGAGTAATATAATAATAATAATAATAATATTAATAATCTATTGTGAATACATAAGTGATAATCTAACGCCATTTTATATGTGGCCTTCTAAAAGGTGAGTGTACTGCAGGGATACAATACACTTTTACAATAAAATATTATAATAATATATAATTTGCTTCTATTGGAGGACTACTGAGGTGTGATGGGTGTAATATAATATTTAAAATGAGCTACATGTAGTACTCGTTCTTAGGCTTAGTGCTGCACTTTTTTGTCTGAGGTCTGAACACGGTGACGGGAATTAATACCAATTCAAGCGGAATGGCCATTAATTTTAGAGTGTTTTTGGTAGAAGTTTTTTCGTCCGAAATGTTGGACAACCCATTTGGATATCCGTCTTTCAAATTGTGTACTGTCTGCGACTGTTCTTCATCCTGCACAGTTGGTCGTTCCTGAGTTGATCCTGGCATATAAATTTAATTTAATAGTTTAAGTTTATATATAGATAATGTAAATAATATGTGTATGTTACGGGCAAGGGCGTCCGCAGGAATTTGTCAAGGGGAGGGCAAAATATTTCCATTTTTACATTTTTTGTCTCACTATCCTATAAGTTATAAAGTATTTTTGTGACATAATTTCTTTCATATAAGCAAGGAATGTAAAAATATTAATTTATGAATTATAAGTACATAGTTCGTTAAAACTATCAAATACATTATTTTTTAATAGATAAAATGTTACCGTTGGTTTTATAATTTTAGGTAATTTATAAAATTAAATATTTTCAGCTTATTCAGTCATTGATACCACAAACTTGGAAAGTTGTTGCTATTTTATAAACATTTAATTTTTTTTTATCAAAAAAGTAAAAACTTGGTTGACACTGCAGTATTGCACTTGACCCCACACTCCCACCACTACATCTCCTAATGACCTAATCTATAAAAGCAACGTTCTTAGATCTGACTCTGAATCGAGTGTATTAAAAATCACTCTGTAAAAAAAATGTATTTTGCGATATTTTATATTACAACAGTAATGATTGAGGTTGGGATTATAATGCAATTTGCATTGTTTTCCAAATCTACTCGTCTTAAAAAATGTAGGTCACTGATTTTTTTGACGATTTTAAATTAAAAGATATTGAGAACATTTTAAAATGTTTTCTAAATTTAAATTTGCACATGTTTTATATGATTTTTGTAATAAAAATATGATTTAAAGACTAAACCTATAGGTACAGAAGAAAAAATAGTGAATTTTCAGATTCAACAGGTATTCTAAATGTAGTTCTGTCTGTTTAACTTTTCTACAATCATTTAAAAGTTTAAAATATATATTAGAATTTATATCTTTAAAATAAAAAATAAAAAATTATTTAGTGCACTATTTAGAATTGTTAGTGCATTTTTTAGTTTTTTTAGAACATTAAAATCCTCAATAATAATAGGTATATGTGATAAACATTAATTTAACTACAATATTTTTTTTAAATTATTGTATCTCGAGATACGACAATCCTTATTACTAATTAAAATGTATGGTTTAAAAAGAATTTGTTAGCGTTTTCAACTTCAAATGTCCATGAATTATCTTCGGGTTTGATATTAGAATTTAGAAAATTATAAAGTTGCAAAAAAGACTTCGTTTTTGAAAATAAATTGACAAATATAGGTTGTTTATTCATGAACATTTAAAACCAGGAAAAATAAAAGAAACTAATAATAGCATACACAATATACCTACATTCCTTTTTAAATAAATATATATTTCATAAATTGTATTGCTCACCTGTAGCAGACATTGTTGAAGACTTCGTGGTGCAACGAGGATAATAATAATCACAGAAAGTATTTATTTTGTAATTAATTTAATATATAAATTTTAATATAAATATTAATAATAATACGATTTAATTTATTATTATGAATATATAATCGCGTCGTCTGGCAGTTGAGCACTGATTGACTTCGGTAAGCCAATATTCTAAGGACCGGACTGTTGCGCAGCACAGGCGACGTTCTGTTCGACAGGAGTCACGATGTGAAATGTCACTGTGAACCAATTTACTACGCAAGTTTATAAGGTTCCTAGCTATGCCGTGCCGTTAGAGACGCTGATCGACAAAATTTTTGACTGCCGCGCGGTTATATTGAATATTACGGTGGCGCAATTGAGAACACTGTGCCTAGTGCCAATATATTATTCTCACCAAGGTCGATTATTTTATCAGCAATCCGAATATTAATTATTAACGAATATTATTATAATGATATACAAATCTGGAAAAAAATCATTAATTTTCTCTAACAAATAATAACCAGCTAAATGCAGAGTGATCCATTTAGGATCCACTATGGGACTATTGGTATATTAATCTTACCTTAAAACGTTATATCATGGATCAATTTACTGTAATTTAAAAAGTAACAGTAAAATGTACTATTGTGAAAAAGTAAAATTTACCATATCACGTTTGTAAGATGGAAAAAACAAATAATGCGGGTGAAACATATATCCTCAATAGTAGGCATTTAAAGTTTAGCTAAGTTTGTAACATAGGCCTGTTTACTGCACCATCCCCCCCCAAAAAAAAACTAAGGTTTGGGAATATGATACCCAAATTTTGAAATAAGCTTTATCATCTGATCATAATTAAATCAGTTTTACTTTTTATATTTGGAATAAAAAAAAAATTAATTTTATCAGATAAATAAATAACTAGATAGGTTATATGAATTTGTATTTAGTTATTTTAAAATATAATTTTAATACTAATAATACTTTTTACAAATGTTTATTTTTACGTGATGCAAATCAAAAATCTTAGTTTATATTATGCACTGCAATATATAATGTACCAACCTAAGTTAGATAAAATTTCGCAGGTCATGCTTGTGCATGATAGGCATGATCTGTAGACTCGCCTATGGTGGATAAGTATATTTAATTAGAAGAATTAAGTGGAATTGACTGGAGTACTACACCTACATTTTACGGGGCACCTATGATGCAGCATATTACATATAATAGGTACCACACAACTCCGACCATTTAAACATTAAATAATTATAACTAGAGCACTGAGCAGGGATTACTATGTAAAAACAACTATGAGAATAAGATATGTCGGAAAATCGTAGAACTAATCTAAATTTCAAAAAAAATATTGCATAAAAGTGCATATTTTGATGATATGATAATAAATTCTTAAAAGATCATATTTAGGCTATTTTAAAAGAATAAAAGGTTAAAAAGTCATGCTCTAATACTCATAAGTAGCTTATCCAAAATTTGACGTATATATCAAAGTATATAAGTACTTCAACAAATATTTTATTTTGGAACGAGGAATTAAAAAAGTAAAAAATTAAATTACTCAAGAATAAATGCTTAAATCTAAAAATTATATTTTAGTATTTAAATGAGTAACTTACGGTGAATAGATCATCATGTAATTATAATTCATACCTTTTAGTTTGAGGGAAGCTTTGAATAGTATATAATAATACACCTCCCTACATGTTTTGATTTGACAATGATGGTGTTAGCTTTTAATTAATTAATTTGTTTTGTGTCTATAGGTATCTGATGTCCTGAAATCATCATCAATAAATACAGCAGCAAAAATGCTTTGATTTTCTACTTAGAGGGTGTGGTTGTGGTTTCGTGTAGAAAATTGGATCTATTCGGCACTTTGTGAAAGTGGGTGGACAAAGAACCGGAGAAATAGCTCTGCTGAATAGTACCTATACTTAGGTATACTTAGGTGGTCACGTGTCGTGCGTACCTCATAATTCAGTAGGCCACTGTAATTAATAGGTGTATTTTGTTAAATTTGAGGCTATGTAGCCTATTTGGCTCCCATTGTACAAATACGTCAATTCCTAAACAGCTCCCTTTTTTGACAACAATACTCCATATAATTTGTGTTGTACGAATATTTGTATTATTCTGTAATTTTTTTTTAGTTCTCCCGATTTTCTAGGAAAGTGCAGTATTTTATACTTTTGGGTTCCAACGTATACCAACTCTAAACATTTACTAGAAACCTCCTTCAAAGTTAGAGATTGAAATTTTTTTATACTAAAAGCAATACGTATTTTTGTACCTATACATTCATCACTCAGGACCAAAAATCATCAGTATACATAAATTTTATGATTTTATAAAAGTACTATGTAATATTGTAGTACATTAAGTAACCATGCAAATAATTAATTGGCACATCCGAGTTGGGTCCCAAGTACTAGTTGCTAAAAATCTAAATTAATTGAATTTTTCAAATTATGGTATATAATATATAATACAAATATGGGTACCTAGTACCTACAATGCCAAAAATTAATGTCAAATATATTTGATATATATATGATTACCAACACAAAATTGATTTTTTTTTAACATTATTATTTCTTTTCATTTATATATTATAATAGGGCTTAGGGAACCTAACTAATATGTCTATTTTTTTAAAATATATTTTGATTTTTAAAATTTTAATATTTTTCTTGGTATTGTACTTACATTTATATCATAACATTAGAAGTTTTTAATAATTCTTATGGCTTATATTTTTAATGGCAAAGAAACCAAAAAAAAAAAAATAAATGGTTTAAAATTATTTTCAACCGTACTTTTGGTTTACACTATAAATATGCCATAGACAGTCATAAGTCTGTTAAAATAGGGAGAATAATATTAGTATAGTATACTAGTAGTTAGTATAGTACTGGCTAAAAACTATTAGATATAAGCAATTATAATGAAATACCTAAAATTGCTTTAATAATAATAATTAAATGTGTATGTATGTAATATTTAAATATTATCTAGTAAAACATATTATCATTAAATTATACACAAAGTGTTAATTGCACTCTGTTATCGAATTATCCATTCATAATAATTATTAATTATTAAGATAATTTATTTTTCTTATTTTTTTTTACATTATTAGTATCACGTAAATAGGTATACATAATATAAAATATTATAATTATAAAAATAATTATCAAAAAATATGTGTTATGTAAAGTATGGTTTGACGTCTCTTGGTAAAAGTTAAAATAGGTCGTCACTCGTCTTTATCATTTTTCAGACGCTACCATCGTTCTGCTGAATATGAGTACCTATACCTATATCTAACAACTTGAATAAACTTATACGTAACAGTATTTCCCTCCAACTGAATAATGATTAAATTTAACTTTTTTACTGACAATATTAACATAATTAACAACTTTGATCAGGATTTAGTTTAACCGTCACTGCTATCGATTCGGTAGATGAGAGGTATAGAGCCTATGCTATAGACGATATTACGTGTGCGCAGACGTCATACGAGTATAAGATCAGGATGCATTTTTTTCGTCATGCCTGCACCAAAAGTTTAATTTTGAACTGACGGTTATTGAAGCATTGGAAAATTGCTTCTTTCTTTCAGGCGTACAGTAGGCCCGTGACTAAGATATAGGTATCTACATGGGCGTAACGTGATCAATTTAAACTGGTGGAGGGTTATAATACTTCTATTAAAATACAAGTACAAATTTCAGTACACATAATATATTCTAGCTTCTAAATGTACCTAAAAAAATTTAGAGGGGCTAGTCCCCTCCCATTGTATACCCCTATAATCACTCCCACCCTTTCCACGGCTTAACGATCCAATAATATTATTGAAGATTTTAAGCATGTACAAAACATAAATCGTTCAAAACCGATGGCCCTATAAACCGTAATAATATTATAAGTACAGACAAGTGATATACCTGCCTATAGTGTATAGATGATAATATGTTTATGTATATTATGCATTATAGAATCGACGTGAGCGAGTGAAATGGAAAATAATGCCCAAAATATTCGGCGCCAAAACAGACGGGACCGTGTCGGGTCGAGTATATTTTATTCTAAATGTATATCTTACATCTGTAAATAATGAAAAAAAAACCCTACCCTCTGACGCCGCGCTGTCCCATAGGTACATAGTGAGATGGCTGTGTGCAAAGCAATAATATCGAAGATCTTTCGAGATAATATTATTATACTGTTCGGGGTGAGCCATCGGTTAGGCCATTAGTGGAGAGTAACATACCAGACTTATTGTTTGTATATTATTATATTTTTATCCTTAAAAGCCGGAGACAGTAAAAACACGTCGTTGTATAGAATCAGACCGACCGACCGACCGACCGACGCCAGTAAGAGATAACAGTTAAGTGATATTTTGTATAGGAGCTAAAAGTATATTATTACTATAACAATATTAGGCGAGGTGAAAGGTTAAAATGGTTATCGGGTACACTGTACGCACATACGACTCGAACGACGATCTTCATTTCCCCGAAATATAATAAAATATAATGATTTGTCACGCTTGGACGTCTTGTATGTGCCCAGTCTGGCAGTCTATAGTTCGAACAATTGATTATTCTTAATGCCGACTCTCCAGAAAACGGACAAAAGAGTGAGGGACTTCGATCCCCCATTACTATTTATCGCTTGATGGGGTGGTGTTCGCGGGGAGTATGGCAGTCCGGAGAGGCATATTGTGTACCTACCATTGGACGGTATCTATAAAAACGTGTTATATTCATATGCTACGTTGGTCATAAACTCATAAATTATAGGATTTTGATGCACACAATGCGTAGATGTCCTTAGAAAATGGAGATATATATAGTAATAATGCTTTTGAAAAAAAGGGGAGAATTCCTCAAGACATAATATAGCCTACCTATATTATGTCTTGAAACTATCGAGTGAACCGCTCTGTTATATTATACTCGTGTGCACAAATGTAAAATATAAGCATATGTAGATAACGTAGTAAGACAATAATAATATTATATGCTTACATTTAAATTCTAATACTATGTAGTGTAAACACACTATTTACACCATTTTGTGAAAATAATTTATAATGCTTTTTATGCTTATAAATAATATGATATTAAAATATTAATTAAAATAATATATTAATATTAATATTAACGTTATATATAACGTTTATAAACGTCCATTATGCAGTGCTAAATTGAAATCGCAGTTTCAATACCCCTCAAGGAGAAATTGATAACTTTATAATATAATAATTAATATACTATTACGCAATTACCACAGTAATTTATTATACACGGTTCCTTTTTGGTGTACAAATCAGTGACAGATTTTCAAAATTTTTCTGGGGGGGTCCAAAAAAATATTGTTTTTCAGATGTATTGTTTTTATTTTTATAAAATTAATTAAATAATTATATATGTATATACCAGTGTGAGGGGGGTCCAATTAATCCCCCGTAAATCCACCACTGCCTGCAAAAGTATTTTGTTTGTATAAATATTATTATATTTTACACAATATTATTATGTACAATATAGCAGAGATAACTGAACAGTGAACACGGGGCTTTATTCAACAAGTGCTCCATTACCCTGCAGTCTGCACTCTACAGCGAATATTTTATCATTATTATGATATTATAATCCTTATATTATATTGTATTATACGAAACAATAGAATACTATAAACTACAATATTGTGTTAGGCATATAGCAGCTGTGAGTGTCAGAGTGTATAGGTATATCTGCAAGTATACCTAGTGGTAGTACCTGACGGAAATTTGAGAGCATTATTTGAACTCTCGTCAGAGTTTCACTCTCCCATTTCGTCTGGACGTTTCATACATACCTGTATAACATTACGAGTACTTATCTATATTATATCCCAGTGGTTTTCAAAATTTTATTAAACACGGCACACCAGTCTCTTCAAAAAATTTTCACGACACGATGACATTTTTTTTTTCCACTCAATAATTAGATAAACAAAATTGTAATTTATTATAATTATATATACAATTCATCAGAAATGTGTGTTTGATGGACTAACAAATTTTTATCAATTATACATTTTATAGTTTTATTCTTGGACGAATAGTTGACATTTGTCAGAAGACCGCGGCACACATAGCGAATGTTTGCGGAACCCAGTTTGAAAACCACTGTTATAGCCCTATAGGTGAGTTGTAACGATTTGTACCTAGTCGAAATCATTGTCCCAAATATTATGATAGTTTATAATTTAATATCATAATATGTATATTGTATACTGTATAGTAACTAATATATTATTATAGGTTAAGGTATAGTGTATATTATACCTACCGTGTTATTGAAAGTATATTTAATTTGCATTCACCGTTTCTGTAAAAGTCAAAAAAAGCTATGATTTTCGTAGATATCTAAAAAAAAATTAATAAATTACCTATATCTGGTTTTTAAAATGAACCTATAATATTATACGTTGACTGGTTTTAAACCATTCAGCTCACAATAACCACGTAAGCTGATAATACAAAAGCCGTGAGATATACCTACAGTGTGGTGGCATTAACACTAGAATAAATAACAATATTAATTTCTTAATTTTAAAAAATGAATTTGGGCATTGTGATATTTACTTGGTAAGAAAATATGATAGTCTTCACAAATCACAATTTATTTATATTCTATTTGGGTTTTGTCGACACATAAATCATGTAATATAATAGTACTAATTTATTATAAATACAATAAGGAATATTCTGAAATCGTAATTATTTTATTTCTCCGTCAAGTTTGACAGATGATTGGATGAATTAAATCCCACGGCTTGCCTACATAATGTTTAATAACTAACAACCATCGTTCCTGAAAACATTTTTGAACTACATAACTAATTAAGAAAAATTAGAGGTAAGTACCAAAAGTAAAATCTAGTACGTAGCATTTATGGACATACGTTATACAGCCTTACAGATTGAATGCTGTTTTTTTAACCTTAATCTGATTTGACTTTATTGCACTGAATGCCAATGGGTACATAGGACAGGTATATAAAGATATTAATTTTATTGTTTGAAAAAAATATGTCATAGCAGTCGCCAGTCTTCATTCAAACACTTATTTTATTGTAATCATAATATTATTAATTCACACAGACAAACAAAAATAGGCAGGTAGGTACCAATAATCATGGTGATAATTATAATTATAAAGTGAACAGTAAATCATTTATTTTCCTGTGTTATAATTGTAATAATTAATTCAATATAATTTAACATTAAATATTTAAATGAATATAATATGAATCATATATAGTGAATTGTTGATGATTAAAATTAAACAATTTATAAAATAAAAATAAAAATCCTTTTTGTACATGGGTATTAGGTACTTTGAGTACAATAATTGAACAATTAGTATAATAATATGTGCTATAGGTACCTACACATTTACTACATTATAGGTATTTAATAATAAATTGTTAATTATTGTGATTAGTCAAATAACTTATTTTGTACTTAAATACTTAATAAGAGTACTTAAAATATACTTAATACAAATGATAAATATTCGTAGAAAGTAACTACACTTTGAATTTGTACTTAAAAACAAATGCTCGCAGTCACAATTATAATTAGGTGTTAAAAAAAAAAATTGCACATCTAAAAAGCCGTTGTTATAATTCTGCATATTATCATATTATAATATATCAACTATTCTACTCATATTATACGTCCTTTAGTTTGCGTATTACACAAATTTAGATAAGTACATGTAACTATAGAATTATCAAACTCTTCCCAAAATATTACATCCTATGTGAATGGATTTCAAACACTTGTTGTTAGTGACAAAGACTTTGGATTTTTAATTTTATTTTCCAAAATTTAATTTTTTTTCCAGTATTAGATAGGTATATAATTTATTGTGTAGTCTTGTAATTTATCAGTTAACTTGAATTGTTACGATTCGAGGGTTACGGTATTGAATAATAGGGTGAAAATAATAGTTGCGTCCCGCGGTAAAAATTTCAATCAAATTGTGGCCCAAGTTTTTTTGGAGTAAGTTTCTACGAATTGTAGCTGAGGTTTTTTGAAATTTAATAATTATAATAATAATAATAATAGTTATAACCAAATTAAGACCAATTTAGACCCAAATATAGCCTTAGAGCTTTTTACTGTTAAGATTGTAAAATTAATTAACTTTAGTTTTATCACTTATCATAGTTATAAAATAAGTAATTAACTTTTGCAAACCTAAAACCATAATTTAGTAGGAATGTAAGATTAATTATTTAAATCAGATTTAGAAAAAACTTTAACATTAAAAAAATGAAACCTTTTAGTATGGATACCTTGTATTAGAATAAATTATGTATTTTTATGTATAAGGAATTAATTAAGTAAGAAACTCATGCTAATAGATATAAGAGTTCAAGTGGGATTTTAATCCTTAAAGTGAGATACCAATTTAATAAGTTTTATCCATTTGCTTTTTTTTTTAAAAATTTGTGTCTGATTAAAAATGTATTTATCTGTTTTTGGTAATACCTAACTAGTAATTAATTAAACTACATTGATAATGTAAAATTTAAAGAATGTTTTATGTAATAGTATTTTATTTCGGCATATTTGATTTATAAATTAATTGAAAAATATTGTTAATTTAGTTTTGTTGTATATTTAAGTATAATTATTTTTAGTTTATTATTTTGTCTTAAATCTTATTCACACCAAATCTATAGGCTTTAGTTGGGTAGACAAACCTTGCAATATTGCATTAATTTCAATTGTATCAAACGTTTTGTGATTGGTGAATAAATATTATTATTATCACATATTGTTATTATTAATTATACTTTTAAAATGTATCTATTTTTTTAACATTCAACCAGTAGGGTTCAGGGTTGGGATATTAAAGTACTCAAACCTGCATAAAATGTATGCGCTATACCTAATATACGCTATACTATTACCTTAAGTATCACTAAATATGCCCTAAAAATATCTTCGATAAAACAGAAAAATATACAAAAATTAACAAAGTCATGTACAAATTACTCATCTTTAATAACCATAACACATTCAATTATAACTAGTATATTACAACTGTACAAGTACTCGAGTTAATACAGTATACACCGCTTTCAACACTCGTAGTCCTATCATCACAGCTTTAAACCTTGATAAGATCAGTAGATTGATACAATAAAAAAAAAATTAAAAATTAGAACTATTAAAATAATACGAAATTATAAACACCGCTGCTTGCGTTGCTTTGGCATTATATCTATTATCTATATTTACTTAATCTATATACACCTAAAATTAAACTACCTAAACCTAATAAAAAATACGACTATTTAAATTAATATGACCTATTTTGATTAAAAAACTGGTCGAAATCTGAAGATATCTAAATAAAAAAAGTATAGAAAAAGCACTAAAATCTAAAAAAATCGTAAGATATTATTCAAAAGTATGCAAAGTTAAATTTTTAATTTCAGTTCTCTGAATCATGATAAAATTTAAGCTAACTGCGTTTTCTTAAACATTTTATAATAAATATGCAAATCCTATAATATCCCAACCATAATAATCAGTAAATAGTTCTACTTTTTCATTTCTTGGTTAAAGTCATTTGTGAAATAGTCACTATCATCGTTAGTTAACTACCTATTAAAAATAGTGAGCCAAACAAATACTTTAAATAATTATAACCTATATTATGATTGCTGACTGTCGTTATGATCGAACGGGGAACGATAATATTATAATATTATATAAGGACGACAGAAATGGTAGATATATAATCGGGCAGCAACTAGACTATAACGCAAAAAAATTCTGCTCCCAATGCGGATTAGAACTTGTTTCATAGGTTATAGGTAGGTGGATAGTTGGGACCTTCCGGCTTTAGGGGACGCAACTAATATAATGTGATCAAAAACAAAATTGAACAATAAAGGTCATCAATTTGTTTATCATAAAAACGAATATGGTTTACTTATAGTGAATAGTGATATAGATAATAGACTACTTATTATTGAAATTTATAATCATTTAGCATTTATGGAACACATTACTCGGTTTTAATATCGATTTTGTTATAAAATTATGGTTTTATAGTTTTAAATTTCACTATTTATTTATTTTAGTTTTAAATCGTCATAGTTAAGTTGTACGTGTGTTGTATTTTATAAAAGTATAAAAGAAATTATTGGCTCTTAATAATTAAAAACCCAGACCATAAAAAATTATTGTGCATCATTATTCATTAAGCTTGGTAAAACGTTGAAACACGAGACTTTTTAGATAAATAATGTCATTTTTTTTATACACCTTCGGAGGTAGATTTAGTTGAATATTATAATGGTAAGTAAATGGTAAGTACACACAACACATACAGTTAAACCTATTATCGTTAACCAGCTACCTATAACTTTAAATTTAGACTGAACAATTGTTTAAGCTCAATTATATCATATATTATGGATATTAAAATAATAACACCAATTAACAAAATAGGTATAACGAAAATTGGTACCTCTACCTATAACAAATTAAAATAATAAATACAAATTACTACGTTAAATTATACTACTTAATACGAATGGGATATAAATAATATCATAATATTATGTTAATAGAAGTTCGTAAATGACAAAATTCGAACTACCTAACACAATTATAATATTAAGTTAATATAATAATTGTGTTAGGTTATTTAAAATTAATTAATATTATTAACATATATTTAAACAAACATTAATTGTATGAATAATAATTTTTAAAAGCACACGGGTTGAAGACGTAGTTTCGTCTTCTAGAAATAAAGATACAATACTATTTACCTACTTATAATTTTAATTTACTTAATTGAGTATTTATTTATCATGCAGGTGAGACCCCGAACTGGCAGTTATATATATCAAATGGGGGTGAGGCCACTCCGTCTTTAAGCCATTTATATATTTATAAAGCCCCCAAAAATATATATCTGTCGTGTTTTTTAACATGATATTGTTAATTTTTTATTTGTTAATTAATCATTTAAAAATCAATAATAATTGTTTACGAATTTTTGCAGATATGCTTGAAGCCTGTACGTCTACGTATACACTAATAAATTGATAAATATAAGGTATTATATTATTATCTACCACTATTATAGATTTAACTAAAACTAAATATTTATATCTTGTTTATATAAATTGTTCATGTTTAACTATACTTTAACTAGTCTTTATGGTAATAAGTAATTAAACTGAAAAACTAACTTAAGAATATTATAATAATAATTAATAACTTTTAGCTAATAAGCATTAGCCCCACTTTAAATATGGAATTTCGCTAACTACAGACAATGAAATGAAATACTATATGCTAATACGCGATTGGTTGAATTCCAAACAGATTCTTCTCACCGAATCGCCCGAGTATAATAATATAATAATAGTATTATGTAGTTTACTATCTAAAACAATACTAATAACTTATGACTTGTAAGTATACGTCTAATATTATAATATTATAGAATAAAGATGGATATTATTTCTAAAAATGAAGCCTCCAAGAGCAAAACACACGAAACTTTTTTTTGAATTAGGTTCGAGACCATAAAAAAAATGTGTGATAATAGATTATTGAAAACATGTTGTATAGTTACAGCATTAAATCTCATTATATCAAATAGTTTTGAGTCTCCTAACTATAAATTGGCGCAAAGTGAAGGACATCATAGAATGCATGCAATACTATAGTCACGGTATGGTAAACGGTATACAAGCAAATATATCAAACGTGCGGTTTTCTAAATATTAATATCATATAATTAATTTTATACTACTTGTGGGTTCTTATACTACTATGGTGGTGGCGGCAACGGTGAATGCACTATATACACATATCCAAAAATATGTGTACCTATATTATAATGACAGATTTTCGTCATTATTACTCTTATTTGCGGGGTCTTTTTGGCGAAAAATCACTCGCTTTGCCCATTATGTTTTTGAAGAACGAGTTCGAAAACTCCAAAAACCGCTCCAATGAGTTTTTTTGCCCATTATTGCCGTCTTCGTCATCATTGCCCTCGCTTGCGACCTCTTCTGTATCTTTAAGCTTGGTGTTGTCCACTTTTTTTTTTCCAGTTTTATCACTACCGCCGTCAGCGCTCAAGTTCAAATGTTTTACGTAAGTCGACTGGATCCTGCAACCTCGTAACCACTTTCACTACTTTTCGAAGAACTTTCTCCATCTATCTCAACATTTTCTTCAACACGGTCACCGTTACCAGTAACGTTCCTTGTCCACACCCGGCAGGGTCGGTCTGTTGAGTTCAGTCCAGACCGACCATGATAGAAATAATCGTCTGGCTCATTTTGAGGAGATAAACTATTAAAGCGGAGTTGCTGGTATGCCGAGAAAGGGTGGTCGGTGGTATCGACGGCGCCCGCGACGTCGGTGTCTTCGTTGTCAGATATGGAATGGACACTGTCGGCATCTGGGACATTTCCACGGCCGGCCATCTATTAGACACAATACAATATACACGTTCGACAAGCATAATATTATAATATTAGTAAAGTCAATTGTGCGCAATAGTGGTCGGCTAATAGTATCTAGTAATTTGTGGGGGCCATAAAACAAACATGCGAACTAGAATAATAATAGTATCCCACCCCGACCACGCATGGTTGTGCATAATAATATTATTACGCTCGGTTCAGTTAAAAGGCACACAAAATAGATTTAAGACTCGTGTGAATTCAATTTAAGGGCAATATTAAGGCAATATTATGTAATCTCGTCGACGCCACCCGTGGCCTTTGTGTTGGTCGTAAATGATAATTAGTGTTATCAATACGGAAACCTCACACATTTCATTGGTTGCATAATATTATAATATAGTAATAGTAGCAAACTAGTAGGAATTTGTTTTTTTTTCTACATAAATGGTTGCCACATGTTACATAGTATTATAATATAACCGATCGGATGTAAAAATGTTAACTTATCATCTTGATATTTAGTCACTATATTTTTAACCCACTTTGCTTTATCCAAAGTCAATAGACACAACAACTACTCGACTGTTTTTAATTAAAGTTATATCAATAGATACCATGAGACTTTCAGAGAGTTTATATAATTTTTTTCAACAATAACAAAAATCCATGGTCACAATTTTTTTTATAAGCATTTTAAGTGCAAAAAATGTCTATAAGAAAGTCAAATAAAATTTTTATGAGAAATTCAAATTTTTAAAACATTTGATACTCACTCAATTTCTCATGTAGCGATTTTCTTATTTTGTTGTAATTCAAAAACGAATAACTATAGACCCATGGAAATTTCACTGAATATTTATCTTATAAATTCTTATACTTAAGGGGCCTGGTCGCGATTTTTCAAATTTTCCGCAATTCTATAAAATTTGAAAATTAAATTTTATATTTTAGTTGCCACCTCAACTTTAAGACTTTTCCACTAATCTACTACCCAATACCTATTTAGGGGGGGGGGTTGATAGGGTGTATTATATCGGTCAAAACACAGTTTACAGGAAAAACTCTCACCCCTCGTGGATTGGTCCGATTTTCGTAATTTTTTTTTTGTTAGATAGAGGAATATTTTTTACAGGGCGCATTGGACTTCGATTTTTGATTACGTCGCTAAAAACAAAAAATAATACAAAATCTAAAAAGTTGTAAAAATTGATTAAATTCAAACTTGTAACATAAGACTTAGAAAAATAATTTTGAAAATCCAAGTCCAATGCGCCCTGTAAGAAGTCTTCCTCTATCTAACAAAAAAAAAATTACAGAAATCGGACCAATCTACGAGGCGTGAGAGTTTTTCCTGTAAGGCATGTTTTTGAGCAAAAAAACAGGTCGCGTGCAGGCCCCTCCCTTAATAAAATTTTCAAAATATTTTGACTTGTTTTGAACTGTTTACCGACAATTACATATTTCAATTTTTTTTTTTTTTTATGAATATCAATAAAGTTTTATCTGTTGGGCAAAAAAGTGTAAACATTTTATACAAGGCTCCTGATATATTGTTATAATAGCATTTGAAAAATATTAAAAATACATAGACACAATTTTATTTATAAGCATTTAAAGATCGAATTTTGTCAATATTTATCAAATTTAAAATTGAATAATTATTTTGATGTTAAAAATTTATAAAATGTTCAACTTTTATATCTGAGGATTGAAAATTTAAAACAAGATTCCACGTAAATAGTTAAATCTGTTAACAAAAAATCTAAAAACACATAAGCACAGTTCATTTTTATAGTCATTTTAAGTTCAAATTCGGATGAAATTACATAATAAAAAACAATAGAATAACTATTTTAGTTGTTTTGTTGTGATTGTATAATATTATTCGGGAGTACTTGTAACTTCTAAAGTATACCATATATATCTATGATAGTTGATAACTATTGTTTTTTGTTGATGTATAAGGTATAACGCGTTATAAGTACCTAATAGATATTGTGATATGATTAATTTGGAATTTATAATAGGTACATTTTTCTTTAATACCACTGATAACTATATAATGGTATGTCTTATAACTAGACTGACATACCATCTCCGCTCAGAATTGTTTTTATTATACAATAATATTATATCATATTGAATTCAAATTTAATATAGCAGAGCGATATCCACTTACCCACCTTTTTACATATTATTCGTTGCTATGGTGATAAAAAAAAGCTTAAGAAATTAAAGTTTTTAACGTTTTTTCGTAATTTGTCGGTAGTTTACCACGTTTCTTTAAACAACTATTGAGAAAATCGAAAGTAGACCTTTCTAAAGTACCACCTTGATCAAATTTGCTAAAAGATACTATAAGATAGTTGAAATTGAAGCGCTAATCATGGTAGAGATTTTGTATACAGATAAAAAAAAATAAACACCATTGTAAAACCACTAGCTTTCTCTCTCCGCTCAGAATATAAAATACAAAACTTTGGCTCGGGCAATATCGGGAGGGACAGCTAGTAATTCATATCTTTATATATTTATTTTAACGTTATTATATTATGTGTAATAACTTTCATATTTTATAGATTCTACGAATAGAATATGTATTAAAAATGTGACAAGTGGGTACTACTCTGCTATATACAGTAGTTGTCGAGCATGTTGTTGTAATGGATGTGTTATATTTGAATTCAATGATAAATAATTGTATACGAAAAACGATCCTGACCGGAGACGTTGTGTCATACTTTTATAAATTATCAAATTTAATAGTTAACATTTTCTTTTTATAAAAATCTAAAATATCGCATAGCTATAAATAGCGTAAGTCCTAAGTTAACTTGTTCTTTAACATAAAGGTAGAAAATGTTGGAAACCTTGTATTAAAATGTCTTATGTTATCTATGAAAAGAAAAACTTGTATGAATTTTAATTTTAATGTTTATAACTAAAAATAATTTACAAAATTATAAGAAAATTACCATGGCTATAAATAGCTCAAAAAGAGTCAATATTGTTTGAACTTTTTACCATGTATGGAAAATACTTATTAAAATATTTGATGAACATTTCAAGAGTCTACGATTACTGGTTTTGGAAATACAAAAATATATCAAAAATCGATTAATTGGAATTCTATAATTTACCACTGAGTATCAAAAATGATAAGATCAAAACCTCTTAAAAAATTGATGTTTTGATTAAGTAAACTTTTTTTTGTTATAGGTAGAAAAACTTATGTGAAATCTTTTATTAAAATGTTTAATCTTAGCTATGAAAAAAAAACTTTTACGAATTTCTAATTGAAAAATAATTTACAAAATTTGAAAAAATTCTTATGGCTATAATTGTCTCAAAAAAAGTCAAAATTGTTTGAAAATATGGTCATTTTAATATTTTGTGAAAATTTCAAGTATATACGATTATTCGTTTTTAAACTACAACAAAATATCGATATATGATTAATACATCGTTTTATACGAATGCTAAGACATATTATGTAAGGAAGCATATTACATCGCTAAGGGGTCCAATTAAAATGCATTTACTTTCCTTTCAGTCATATTTTATGCTAATATAATATATTCATACAAGCTGACTCCGTGCACTTTGTTGCCCGTTAAAAATTCCAAATCTATATATTTTTAGAAATTAATTTTAAAAATCTTATTTACAATTTACAAAGCTCTTATTTCGTTAAAAATGAATTAACAAAACGAATCGAATAACCATGGGGAATAAATAATACTATTTACAAAAAAAATTATGTTTGCTAATTTAAATTTAACTATACATTTTTAATTAATTTTGAATTGTTTTTTTTTTATATCCAACCATCGTTAAATAAATACAAACAAAAGGTATGACAAACAAGGTGTTAAGGTTTAAAAAACAAAAATAATGATCTGTTTCTTGTTTTAATTAACTACGTATTTTAGTCTTTGCACAAACTTAAATTGAGTAATTCCACTCATTGCCTGTCGTTTGCAATGATCTTAATAATAATTAGGTATAGCATGAAATAATTATAGTCACTAAAGTTGTAATTTAAATTGTAATTATTCAACGACACTCGACAAGACCACCACGGGTAAACTCGATCATTATTAAGGTTATGCGTTAATTATTATTGTTCACTGTTGTTGTAGGTATCGGAAAATTGAAGATTTGACAACAATATATTCATGACAGTGTAACAATTATAAAGGTAGATTACATAATCATAATAATTAAATCCTATTCTATTGCGTTAATTACAAATCGTCAATGTTCAAACGATTTCCGTCTACAAATGGGATCTATAATAGGTACCTATATTAATTATTTAGTCCATCTCTAGGTTGTGTCACACCATTCGATATAGAATAAAAACAATCTATCTTGATACCAATATATGTGCATTATAATACATTATAAATACATCATACATATAAAATATATCCTAAACAAAGGCAATTTTTAAGGTATTTTTGAAAATTGTCTAAGAAATTAAAGTATGCGTTACTAAATGTATTTATTACCTGAGCATGGACAAATGAGACGCTATACCTATACTATGTTAGTATGTTACCTATATGATTATTTTTAAGTTTTGGATACTATGATTTATTGTTTTTGGCAGCAAATTACACAATGCTATATTATGCTATCTGAAATGCTTGAATATATTATGTTCAATATTATGTTCCCATGACTATTGACTCACGAGGTAATGTGGTGAGCTAGTCTATAGTGAAATATGTGATACAAAATACAAAATAAATATTATCTATAGCGTGACAAACCCATCGACAGACAAATGTCAACTGAACATTGAGCGCAACAAGTCCCAACATTAATTTAATAGCGCCCCTACAGCTCGCCGCACTGACAGATGTAATAGAAAACACGTACTTTAATTGTTATTTATACAATCCCTGTAATTATAAATTCATTGTTGGCTGTCTTAAACGAAATTTATTACACACTGTTTATAATAACCAATTGTTTTTTTTAATCGTTCATAATAATATCTATTTAGGTATCTATTTAGGTATTATATGTGAATTAAGACAATAATTCGATACTCTACCAGCAATCCAGTGTCGGCCTGGCCAGGGCCGCGGGGCCGCGAACGCGGCCGAGGCCCTGAGCTTTTTTTTTTACAATTAAATGTACGACGATGGACGAGGGAGTGTCGATCACTGGGGCCCACAGGCTGCAGGGGCCCCAGCCTAAGTCTTAACTAAAAATATGGTTTTTGCATATTAGATTTGGATAACAATTTTTACAATCAATATGACCACCCCAATTTTTATTCACAAAAATAATCGTAGAAAACTTTTAATAAAACTTTAATAGAGCCCTTCATTGAAAGTGACAATTGGCCTAGTTGCGCGGGGCCCCACAAGATTCAATTAATAAGAGGCCCCCACGAGATAATTACCTTTCAGCTTATGCAGTAAGTTATATGTCAACCTTATATGGCCATATGATGTGCCCTAGGGCCCCCCCATCCTAAATCCGGCCCTGTGTATAAGTTATAGAATTTGAGTGTTGTGTACAATCACTACAAACACGTATCTACTATCTAGTACGATATAATAGAATCTATATTTTGTCATGGTGTATACGTGTGCGGTGTGCGGTGTGCTGTTTACTCGTATAAGGTGTAGTACAAATGTAATGATAAACGAGATGATTTAAACGCAAATAAGATTTTTTGTACAACAGGGTTTGCTACAGCCCACAGGTACAACAAAATTGTCGGAAAAATCGGAACGAGTACAAATACAATAAGTCAATAACGTCTATATGTGGGGCCCCCGTACGGCTGTACAATAGGTTTGATAAATTGTCTAATCAATTATTATCATAAGCGCTATATCGAAATGAAGAAGTAAGAACTAAACTAGGTACGTGTACAGTGTTGAGTGTTGACCGTGTTGTTTATATATTATTATAATATGAATTTTGTATACTACGAACACGGTCATCATGTTTTTTATAGGTAACCGTGATAATATACTGATAATTGATATGTATCGGTATATCGGTGGGTCTATACCTGCTATAAATGTAAAATTCTAGTTTTAACTTGACCTTTTTGATGAAGTTTTCATTGTTTCCCAATTCCCGTGCTCCCCCCTTTTCTCGTTTAATATACATATACAAATTATATATATATATGTAACCTTTAATACCATTGTACTGAATTTACGTATAATCATATATAAATCGAAAACTATATTTACAATGTTTTATGGACAAAAACATTTTATATGCCATGAAATTCTAATTATTCACAAATTCAGTATAGGTACATTTTAGGTACCTAAATTGATCGCATCACTTGAAAGGTTAATATAAAATCATATTTCTAGTAATCAGTCTACAATAATTAATAGATACTTAGAACGTATGTACCTACGGCATACAATGCAATATATAGGTACTGTGCCAAAGTGACGTCTTGAGATTGATGTCAAAATTCTTTTTACAATTATTTAAATTGCATGGTTTTAATAAATAATCCCTATATTCTATTAGTACCTACTTTATTAATTACACTATAAGACATCAAAAAACATATCTCAAAGTATTGAGTATGAGACGTGGTATAACTTTTGAATATACGATAAACGTAATTTAATATTAAATCCAAAAAGTGTAACGAATGTCTTTGATTTATTTATTCATAACGCTGTTCAATTAGTATATAGGTAGCATAATATTAATTATACTACATGATAGTCTGTAGATTTCATTTAATGTAGTCACTTTATGAATACAAATTCAAGAACTTGGTTTAATTGTAGCATACAAACAAAATAATTGGTAAAATCACTCATTTAGATTGATGTATTTAAATCCAGAAGTTTCATAAGGGTGTTTTGAATTTTATTTAGTTTCAGATATTCCTGACAACCGTGTATAATGCATATTCAAAATGTGAGCTGATTATTAAGCACTTTAGCAATTTATAATATATATTCAAATTCAAATTTCTGTCCAAATTGGGCATGACTGCCGGGAAGCTTATGTCAAACTGGTAGGTACTAATAACTGTGGCATTTAAAATGTAATCAAAAGTTTTATAAATCACACCCAACCATAAGTAGAATATTTTAAATATTATAATTGAAAATATCCTGACATACACTTACATTGAAATAAATAGTGTTAATCCTAATTTAAATGTTCTAAAAACTCCGCTGATTATTTACTTCAGACTTTTATAAGTACATAAAAATGCAAAACTTCCTTCAAAAAATATTTGAATATAAGTATAAATTATCCTGTATAATAATGTACCAACGCATGAATATATTGACGGAAACAGGAAACAGTATTTTTTTTAAAATTGGCAGAATAAACAGACGATGGAAAAACAATCAATCTACATTTTGGAGGAAATGTTACATGTACCATAATATACATTATTCACAATATACCGTTAAACAATAATAATTAAAAACGTTGTTATTTTTAAAATCGACCATTTTCCGGGAACACTTTTCAAAAATGAATATGTTTAAATATATTTTATGCTTAAGACTGATTCAGTGTACAAACTTATTATTATTAAAAATGGTTTATTCATGAATTTGTAAGTACCAAGTAAATTTTTCGTTGAAGCGAATTATTGCTACTGTTTGACTCTCAAATAGCCGGGGGGACTAGTGTGGAACTTTTATGAAAGTATAAAATGTAAACTTCTTTTTTCATTCAACACGTTCAACGAGACTAAGTTGTGTTAAAAACTTTTTTTTTTAAGAAATTCAATTTGATTTTTTGACAAACAGTTTCTCTTTTACGAAGGGGATACAGTGTTTTTTTAACGAAATAAAAATGTTTTGAATAATTTAACTATTCCATCGTGTCAATTGAAGTAGTTTTTTCTAAGCTCAATGACGTTTAATACCATTAAAAGTATTTTATATACCTAGGCGCGATAGGAAAGAAAAAACACAAAACTCGTTTTTACTAAGAATGTAAAAGGTTTGACGGGATTCCGAAATAAACATGATAATATTCGGGAGAAGAATAAAAAACATATTTAATGAAATATTTACTAGGCACATTCCAATACCTGACATAATATATATATCAAATCATTAACATGACTACGATAAATTTGAAACGATGCGCGCCAGAGAAAGTATAATAAATTAATTCAGAAACGTCTAACTTGATATTAAGTACACAATAATAAGATTATGTTAATGGTTAAATTTTTATCAGTAAGTCTAGTTGGAACAGTACATTATTTCCATATATTATTATGTGTAATGTGAAACTGAATGTAAAATAACTTTTTATCTGTTTAGTATTTTTGAATACGATTTTGGACAAATTATTAGATAATATATATTACAGATTAATAAATAAATAAATGATTTTGTTTTCAAAATAAATCTGACAAAATACAGTTTCTATATTTTAACGGTAAAATAAATTACTATTCAATTATTATTCACACAGTTTATCTATTATTATACAAATAACACACGTACAAGTACACAAAAATATACAATACAGGTGTAGCCCTAAGTCCCGGTTGCACCCTCTCCCCTTTACTATGCTGTACCTTTTAATATATTAGTATGACTTATTTCGTAGGTATACAAAGGGGGCTGGAGCATACCATGCTTTAACAAGATGTTTAGGCATTTAATGTTGCGTTTATATTTGGCTGTGTCGATGTATGAGAAGTAAATGAACATAAGTTTGTTTAATCCGTTATCGCACTTTTCGAGACGAACTTTGAATTCCCGGACTTACAATTTATTTTCTACTGTCGTAATATTTATCGTACTAATATTCATAGAAATGTTCTAACACCCATAAGCTCATGCACAAGTTAATGAACACGAAGAAAATACTTTTGCTAAAATACAGTAACAAAAGAGGAATACAAATTATTCACCTTGTTTCGATCGACTTATATTAGTTTTGAAAAGATGAGTAGGTAGAGAGATGCGTATTCGTTAGTCTATTTTCTAGGTTTATTCGGAAATAGATTTACGACTTTATTTTTAGTTAATATAATATGATGCATAGTAAATTTATATTTTTATCAAAATAAACTTAGACTTGACTTAGATGTAGAATGTACATAGCGATGAAATGAGAAATATAAGAATCCACTTCCGAAAAAACTTAAGAGGAGTACAAACTAAATTTACTTTTCAAAATTGAAATCGTGCTACTGGAAGTATGTTTAATTTTCTTTCGCTTATTGAGCTAAATGTATGGAAAAAAAGGTTGCTCCAGCCCCCCTACATAAACATTATAATAATAATAATAATAATAATAATAATATACTTACGATAATAATATTTTATAATATAAAATATGTGTGATTTGACTGGAGTATATTGTGGTTTATAATCTGTAACAGACATCGATAAAACTTTATTTTTCAATCATACATAAACACATAAATATCATCGTATTAAATATATCTTAAACTGATTATTTTTAAAGCTGAGTGGCAACATAAACTGGTTGGATCACTAATACGCGTCACTCTAATCTTTGAAACTTCGTATTAAAGTTGACTGGCATAACACATTTATCAACGGCTCTGAGTTAGTATATATTCGTATTAATTAGTTAATTTAATTTTAAAATTGAAGCAGTATAGGTGTTCAAAATGTCTATAAATTATACGCTTGGCCGAGTTATATATATAATAAAAATATCGTATGTCAAACACGGAAAAAATAAAACAGTTGTTTGTACTATAAAAATTTAGCAATTTGTTTACATTTAAACTGGTCCATTATAGAAGTGGTAATAGGGGTACGGAAAAATACTTGCATAATATATAAAATGAGCTTGAATGGTAAAGAAATCAACATTTTTAAACTAATAATAAACTACTAATAGAAAAGTTGTTGTACACACCTGATGAATATAGATTATAGATGATTGAAAGGCAGTGGTGAGCCGTGTGTTGACCAGGAAAACGCCTCTGAAGTTGATATGATCCAACCAGCTGACGACAACTCTTGGATATGGTGCTGCCGTGGTCAGAGGACGATTGCACGTGAGCGACGGAGTCGGTAGCCCAAGTGAGTGCCGTTGATGCGGACGAGACTGTCGAGCAACCGTTCACAGCTGTTCAGGCGCAAAAGCTGTGCGCGGGATCCTGGAGGAACCGCGTTTTACACGCCCTCTGCTATTATAAGCCAATAGGTTTTCAGTGCAGGATGAGCGGATATGCGGAAAATCGATCTTCGAAACGCCTCGAGATGACTACCGCCTTGAACATATCTTGGTGTAAAGTGTATACAGGCACTGTGGGTTGATAAGCGCTCTGACCTGAACCAGGGCAGTGTCAAATATTGACACTGTCGAGGTATGATGATAATATTATCAGTTATCACCATAATATTTAAATGCACTACGATTATAGCGATATATTTTGAATAGTAATAAAATGTTAACACACCTCGTTATACGTCAAATTTTGATAATTTTTTTTAACTTTCAGAATTTTAATTTTACTTTAAATAGTGCTAGTAAAATACGGTTTAAAAATAACATAAAATAAATCATGTGTGGTGGAACTTGTGGTATATTGACCCAAAATCCAACTCTTTTGGGTACAAGTAGACACAAAGTTTGGTCACATAGAAATATAGAATAAAATGTAATTGGGTACAATTAGATGCACGATAACATATATACTATTTAATCGATAACAATAAAGTAATTGGGTACAATTACGCCCGATACCTATTTAGGGGGGGGGGGTGATATGTTTATATAGTCAAAAACAGTTTACAGAAAACTCTACCTCGTGATTGGTCCGATTTCATTTTTTTTTGTTAGATAGAAGAATATTTTTACAGGGCATTGGACTTGATTTTTGATTACATTGCTGAAATAATAAAATAAACAAAAACTAAAAGTTGTAAAATGGATTAATCAACTTGTAATTAAGATTTAAAACAATAATTTTGAAAATCCAAGTCCGATGCGCCCTGCAATACGTCTTTCTCTATTTAACAAAAAAACAAAATTACGGAAATCGGACCAATCTACAAGGCGTGAGAGGTTTTCCTGTAAGGCATGTTTTTGAGCAAAAAAACAGGTCGCGACCAGGCCCCTTAATATATATTTTTAGTATATAATATAATATATATATTATATTTATTACCCCATACATTTATTAATTAAATATTAAATTATATTATTATTTTTTTATATAACTGTATAGTAGTAGAGAACAGTTTTGAAATATAGGTAAATAATATAGGTATTATTTCTTTATTAACTCAATTTGATTCGATTTAATGTAAACGTAATAGTACCTACGTGAATATTACCGAAGTGTGTTATAATTTATTGATTATTTTTAATTATATTGAATTTCGACTAAATAAAAACGAAATTTAAATTATTCGTTGTACATACTAATCGTAACTGTTACTTACATAACAGTGCAATTATCTAAAAATGTTGAATTTCGTAATTTGAATTCACAGTGAGCGCAATCATAAAGCTTTTCTAGAAGAAGTCGTTACGAAACAAAAATTATTGTTATCAGGTATTACTTTAAGAAGGCAACCACTATAATAGTTAGTATCTAATCTCATTATCTCAATCATTCTTAAGAGCATTTATTTCGATAATATATGAAGTTAGGAAAATAATATGTTTCAATGTTTCTAAGTCTCTGGTTCAAGGAAAATTTATGATATAATATGAAAGTAACAAATATTTTTTTACAAAAGTCTTCAATTTTATTTCATGGAATCTCTATATAGTCTTCATATTTTACGACTTTACGCAATATTAGATAATATGTGTAAACATGTATTTGATAAATGTACCTAATTTGTTATACGCGCGACGGCCACGTGACTAACCGTTCAAATGCATACGGTAATCACATGTATATTATACTTAAATGGATTCTATGTATCAATAATTATATTAGTTATTTTATGAAAACAAAATATCAACAATATTAATAATAATATATTGATTTATGGTTAAACATAAAACATGACTTTTTCAATTCCATTTAAAAACCTTATCACGTACAAAAAATACATTTAGACTTCAAGAAAGAGTCCCATAATTCAATATTAGAAATTTTTAAAAAATATTAAATATCAGATTGTTGTTTTCATTTCAGTCAAACCTGCAAGTTTTGGAAACAATGCCTTTGTCATTCTTTGTCACTTTGTACACTCCAAAGTACAAAAGTTACAAAAAACAATAAAGCTATGACAAGGAAAAAACCGTGGTGTCTGTTGGGTAACACTAATATGCTCTAAAAAAAAAAGAATACTTAGTAAAAAAAAATGTGTTTCAAAACGTGGTATTTTTTATAAACAATTTTATGTGATATATCCATTGTATTCAAGATCGGTGAGTGGAAAAAATGTGTACCTAGTCGTTACCCTAATAATTTACAGGTAAAAAACATATTTTTGTAACCAAACGTGTTATGGCCAAAGGTATAACATAAACAAAATCGTTTTTATTTCTCGTTTTAATAGTCTCGTCGTTGGACATATACACCTGCCATCTATAGGTACATACACTTACTTTTACGGCGTTTTTTTTGTTTTTTTTTCCTCGTCGTTATCCGATTCCGAACGGGTATATTATGTTTATTATTAAATATATGTACCTATTATTATTTATTATACATAAATTATACGACGGCGGTGCATCGGGATATAGAACGGGATAGGCCTCGTCCAAGTAGTTTATCGTGTTTTTAAAGATATTCTCATTTGCATTCGTTCACGTGTTATCTTCTACCATGCAGCGTGCATTATAATAAATTTATAATATACGTACGTCACCACGACAGCGGCGAGCGATCGTTCAAAATCGGGTGGAATATCTGACAGCCACACGAACACACACACACATAATATATTATATTGTTTACTGCTGTTATATGTAACCTACGTCGCCCCTGAAGTCTGTATACCATTGGTATTTTGTATTTACATAATTCAGTCGCATACCGAACGACGGTGAATAATAATAATAATAATAATAGTAATAATGACAGTAAAAACGACCCCGGTTTACCAAGCCTGATTTTTGTTTATCTAATATATAGAGACCGCTCAACGTTTGTGGCGGGAGGGAAAGATGACAATTTATTATATTTTGTTAAAGCTTATTAAAATAAGGACACGCTCATCAAATTGGACGGACTATTGTGCTATACAGAATTGTACACTACAAGTACAACAATATACTATACCGGTAATCGTATTCATAAATTCATATCGTATATATACTGATATATACTTTGATATTATACTTTATGTATGTTCTATATTATAATTATAAACCACTGTATATAGCACCTAAAAATAACAACAAATATGCGCATAATAATAAACGGCATTTAAATGATGACTTAAGATTTTAATAACTACAATGTTATTACTTATTATAATATACGACATAAAGATGTGACTGCAAGGTGAGTGTCACAAGTCCACGACCCCGAAGTCATTGTCTCGGTGCTTTTGGAAAAACTCGAGGGTAGGATAATTTATTGTGTCGATAATAATAATAATAGGTATTATGAATGTTATATTGTTGTCGTATTTCGAGTTCCGTTACCTGCCGAATGTTTCGTATTTTAATTTGTTAAGGATATTATTTACTATACATTTTAATATTTATGACTTTTAAATAACACAATAACCGATACAGCAGTAGTTTCACATTATTGTATCATAAGTAGTTTATAAATAATGTATTAATTTTTTTGTTCCATAGTTATGTATAGGCGTAAATGTAGAATACATTATTATTACGACTACGAATACTAAAATAATAGTGAATACGCGCGTGTCGTATTGTAGAGTAGGCTCCCCACGCGTGCAGTAAGTCGTAGATTATAATATCACCCATAAAATAAAGTAATGTATACGGGACGTCATCGGATATCATATTTTTGGGCGCATGTAAACTCCACCGATTGCGACCTTTTTAGACCTTTTTTCATGTAAACTCCACCGGTACGTTTTTTTTTACCTGAAAAAAAAATGTAAACTCCACCGGTACATTTTTTTTACCTGAAAAAAAAAATGTAAACTCCACTGGTACGTTTTTTTTTTTAAATTGTAATCCAAATCCAATTTGATTAACTAAGATTACATAATTTATGTGGGTGCAGTTTTATTATAATATATTTATGTATTTAAATACAATGATTTTAAAAAAAAAATCATATAAAAATCAATTAGAAAAAAATAGAAAAGTCTATAATTATAAATAATAATTAACAATAATTTAAAAAAAAAATTATATAAAAATCAATTAGAAAAAAATAGAAAAGTCTATAATTATTAATAATAATTAACAATAATTTAAAAAAAAAATCATATAAAAATCAAATAGAAAAAAATAGAAAAATTATAATTATAAATAATAATTATTATTGTTATTGTTTGTAATATTTAAAATTATTCAAACAAAGCAACATATTTCCACGTTCACTGGTTAATTCACTTAATGTGTTCATTTTGAAATCAACGGACGCACTAAAATGTGTCTTCGAAAATATTTTATCGAATGCATTCGTTTCGCGATATCGCGATATGATTTTATCTGCGGTCGTTAAGATGAAGTTTAAGATAAGTCAGTCGAAAGTTGATGTGTATACACTATACATATAGTTTTAATTAGTGGATTTTACCATAGGTGGAGTTTACGTGTTTTCAGGTCAAAAATACGTATCGGTGGAGTTTACATTTTTTTTTCAGGTAATAAAAATGTATCGGTGGAATTTACATGTTACAAATCCAACCCTAAAATCGACTACCTGTAAATCGGTGGAGTTTACAATCGCCCATATTTTTGGTGATTGAATACGATAAGAATCCAAGGCTGCGGTGAATGATCTGAGCGGCTGTGAATTGTGATTATTTATCGAGTAAAGGTCCCCACACACTGCAGCGGTTGCAGTTGGCGAGGGCGGTAGTGGTTACGGCAAAATGAGTCTGGACACAATTTTACCGCCACCGCTGCAGTGCCCTTTAGACGAACATTCAATTTCCCCGGGTGCAAAATTCTGGGTCCTATAAAGGGGAGCTGGTGCTTGATCTCCAAAGAACTAAGACTAAGAATTTTTAATTTTACCATACGTTACACTATCTTATAATTATTGTACGATATATAATAGGAATGTATTTATAACATATTCTTAAAAATAAAATATAAAAAGCAAAATTTTGGATCATCCTGCATTATCAACTAGTTGATTCCCAAAATAACCAAGAAATTATGTCAGATCTGAATTGCAGCCTGGGTGTTTATACGTTTATCCGAGGTTTTATTTCGTAATACCTCTCTGACTTTTTGTCCGATTAGTATTTTAATGTTTATAATTTAAAGATGACGTATCTACCATATTTTGCTACGACCGTTTAATAATTAGAGTAAAACATTAATAAATTTGTGTTTAAAATAAAATATCAATCATGTTTTACCATTGTCATATTATTAATTTTTTCATAAATATGACAAACAAAACAAATTATGTTTATTTTAATAAAATTTTTTTATTTTTAATTAATATATTGAATGTATGAATATTCGTATGTGTACTAAAAATCCTGGTACACAATTTTGGAGAAATTTAAATAGCGGGGTGGAACTATACCTATAACTTGTTTTGGGGAATTTAATATATTCAACAAATTATTGCAGGGAAATTGTTTTAGGATATAGCGTAGAGTTCTAATTTAAAACAATGTATTTAATTCGAACATACTGATGACTTCTAAAACTGTTGCTGTAAACGAACAGAGTGTTTGAGCACAAAGAGCATACAGACGACAAACATAGCTAAACATTAATTTTTGTACGATATAAATTATGGAGGTATATTAATTATGAAATTCGTTTGACTTGTTATTCACGAAAGTTAATGAACACGATGGTAAGATCTCTAACCATTAATGGGATTTCTTAATCCAAATCCATCATAAGTTTAAAAAAAAATGTCTACCTAAAAAGAAGCACCTACGTTTATTAGGTAACAAATAATAATATATATCGTACCGCAACGTCCTAATTCAACACAGACATGAAGGTTACGGGTAAATTGGCCAAGCATAGCCAACATAATAATATACCGACGGTGAAGTGGCGCCAATCCGGTTGGCGGTGGCCAATCCGTCTCCATAATATGCCCTGTTATCGTCCCAGCCAAGGCACCCAGGGCAGACTAGACATTCGGGTTTAAAATTGGCTTGGATATCGGGGTAATCGGTCAAAAAGTCCGGATTCGTTTTTTGATTGCCGAACAAAGAGTCAGAGTACATTTTTACTGTCCGACAAAAAGTCCTTCAACATAAAATTGTCTATTAAATGTATAATGTATACATAATTGCCTATTAATGTATAATGTATACATGTAATATTATGTATAGTCAGTTCATAAATAATAAATATTTATTTAAACAATTTTTTTTTATATTTTATTACTTCTTATTATTTCTGCGATTACCTACACAATGTCACAATATACAATATTATATAGGGGAAACCTGGATGAGATGTAAAATGGGATAATCCAATCATTCAATCATACGATTACTTTTCTGGAATTTTTATTATACTTACCTACAGCAATCTTACAAAATAAAATAGGTAATAAAAAAGTTAAACCTATTGTTATTTAAAATTTTCAATCCTTAGCTATAAAAATTGAACATTTAATAATTTTCACATTACGTTTGGCTATACAATAATAATAATAATTTGATATACACTACGTTTGCCTATACAATAATAATAATATTAATAATTTAACAATTAACAAAAATGATTGTCGATGTCAATACAATAATATATTTTAAATTCGGCTTTTGAGGAGATTCTATCAACGTATTATAAATAAACTCATTATTATCATATTATATTATATTATAAATTGTATAGACAATTATGTATTTTCGGACTTTTTGTCTGACAATAAAAATGTACTAGGACTGTTTGTCAGGCAACCAAAAAATGAATCCCGGACTTTTGGTTGCCCCCTGACTTTTCGTCCGGAATTCGGATATCGGCAACGACTTGTTGAATCATAGGTGTTACTGAAGCCGTACTGTGGGACCGCCATGGCGCTATGGTACGTTATTAAAACGATTAAAACCGATGCCGTTTAAAATGTTTACTATACTCAAAAATCAATAAAATACAATTTTTTGTTTAGGTCGTCATTGATATTATGTGAATTTAACACAAAATATAAAAATAATAGGGTACACATGAATTACATAGTGCACGTACCAGGTCATTTAAACGTAATTTTTTGAATGTGTTACAGTTTAATGTATTTTTTTTTAATTAAAAATAATATGATAATTCTATACATATAAGTAACATCATCGAAAAAATATCTTTATATATTATTATGAATAGTAATTATAAGTAACAGTCAATTACAATTTAAAAATTATTGCTGACTTTGAGGTGTAAGCATAATATCATACTATTATAGGGCTTGCAATACGTTAGTATAATACGTTATATTTGACAAAAAACAATTGAAATTTGTAAACGTAATTATAACGGAAAACAATAATCAAAAATAATTAAAAACCACAAAACAAAACATAACAATTAACAATATGAAATATTATATATCATTAAACAAAACATAACGCAAAACGTAATATTTTAAAATCTATTTATTAAAGTACTATAATTGGTCTTCTAGAAACATTTATTTCATGCAAACAATCTAAGAATCTAAGAATTGATTATATTATTTTCCGTATCCGGGCCATTACCAACCCGCATTAGTTACTATTTTTAAATTTAATAGGTATTAACACTATTTTAAATAACTATAAAAGCAAAACTTGTATAATGTTTGTATATTTTAGTTATGTTTATTACAATAGTAAAGCTTCAGGCTTCAGCCTCCCCAAATCTTAAACGCTTTTTGAGACTATGTTACCTACCCAAACATAATTTATTTTAAAATAAAAATTGTTGACTGCTATCTATCTTATTATGATTTTTTTCCGACAATTTTACATACACAAATATGTAAAAATGTTATGATTTCGTATGTTTAATATCATTGCGTACTCCACTCTGTTATACTTATGTATGAAAAATATCTCAATTTTTCCAGCTTACCGTTATTTATAAAAATTAATTTTAACATACTTTTATGAGGGTATATCACAAATATAACATTGTAGGCACATTGCACCGCACTTAAAATGTTGAGCGTTTTTTGAGATCGATTATAAACAACAAAATAAAAGACAATCTAAGTCGCCACTTCATGCTAGATTCTTACATAAAAGGTAACTATGTGTATTTCTTTGTCGAAAAAAACATTCAAGTGTATTTACTCAAATAATGAATTATAATAGACATTGTCAAATTAATGCCTCCTTCATAAACATTTTCATTGTATATAATTGTATGTTGTATATTTGGAATACATGTACATTTCATAATTATTTTATTAGACACTCCGCCACACTGTCTAAAAAAAACGGCTCTAAAATTGTGATAAATTTATAATAAGCTAAGTCTTTGAATTATAGATATTATTTTAACATAAAAGACAACTCTTAGAGTAGTTTTTTTTATACTCTTAGATTTTTTTACACGGAGTACGGCAGAGTATTTTTGTTGGGATATATCACTCATTTTTGGTTGATACTTTATTATTTCGGGAACATTTTGGTTTTACAATGGTCAATGATTTTTTTTCTTTTCTATTTTTGCAGATTAAAAATTATAATAGTAAATACTATAATTAAATTTTCTTTATTGGTTGCCATAGGTGTTGGGTAGTGCATTGAATGCAGTATGTGGGAAATATTGCCTAACAAAATGTTAAAAATACTAAACAATAATGTATAGTTGATTTGGCTATAACTTTGTTGATATTATCAAAATTATTTGAAAACTACACCATTAACTTCTACATACACATTCTGAAAGATTATGGTATTTTCAAACTTCATTATTCAACTACAAATTTGCTATGATTTCTCAAGAAATTTTTCTTGAATAGGCTTGGATCCTGTAATAATTATGGTCCTACAGTTTTCGTTTGTATTTTGTCTATATGTGTACCTACTGTAAGGAGCACTTTATTTTTATACTTAGCCAGACCCTGCCGAGTTGTTGGATATATTGTAACAAACTATGAGTACACTTAAATATTTCAGTAACATGTGCATCTATTATATGAACAAATATGTAGCTCTTATCAGTTGGTGAGGAGAGTATCTATAGAACTGACAACATCTTAAATAGGTACATTATTGAAATTACATTTATTTCAGTTTAAAAATATTGAATAAACAGTACTTATACAATAGTCATAGTTAGTACAAAATTATACAACGTATAAACACCAGTCATAATTAACACAATATGTATCTACTCCTTAATCATAATTTATTCGATAAAGATCCATAAATTATATTGGCGTTTAAATATTAATTAAGGGGGCTGCACAGTAGCATGTTTTAGGGAGTACTATTTAGGCAATTCATGTGACATATATATTGATATTGTACCTATGTGTGAGTAGTAAATGAACATAAGTGTGCGTAATCCGTTATCGTTTCCGAGAATCGCTGCACGTCGAGTCGGGTAACCGCGCCAGAAGCAACTCTCACACGCGCACGCACATGTCAATACATTGCAAAAAATTAAATATATTATTCTGGATTTGTATGACTATAAAACTACTAAAAGTGGTAGTAAATTAATCATACTTCCCGAAGTCCGATTGCAATTTCGAAAAAATGGTTGAATTTATAAACTTCTAGCCTATGCTTCTTAGGAATCACTTTTTTTTATTTAAAATCAGATGTGCAAAAAATAAATACAAATGTAATGCAATTATTTCATGGGATTTCTAAAAAAAAAATGGTTATTTTAAATTTAAAATTGAAAATCAACTTCCTAAGAAACCTAGATATTTTATCAATGAATTCAAACATGTATAAAAAATTTAAATCGGACATTCTGAAGTATGTGTAATTTACCACCGCATATTGGTCTAAAACATATGAAAAATACGTTTACTGCAGTCCCCTTATTACATAGATGTATAGCTAAAATAGTGCATCGATTATACACTGAATAGACATAAAGATGAAAGTTGCATTATAATAAATCACAGAGCTTATTGTGATTTATTCAGATATCTCACTATCGTATGTAATATAAACTACGGTATAAATATTCGCAATGTTTTTTGAAATTTTAAAACTTCTTATGTCCATAGTATTAATTATACATTTGAAAAAATAAATAAATTGTGGACATATTACTATATTTTAATCTAATTAAATATGGTGATTGGGCCGGAGAAGAAGCAATGTGAGCAACAGTTCCTTCTCCGGCTCTCGATTAAACCAAAAAAAAAAAAAAAAAAATATGGTGATTGAAAAAAAAAACAAATCTTGAATTTAAATATGTAATATTGTAATTTGTAATAATCGTATTATATGTAATGCATGATCTGTAAGATACAACTGGTAACTAATGGATATAATTTATTACAGTAATACAGTATACTGTACTTAACAGATCCATTAAATAATACAAATATCACCAATATTAATCTAATAATTAAACATTAAGTAGTTACTCCATTCTCCGCTGAAATTTCGAGTATTATATAAAATATGTTAATATATATAGGATTATATTTTCTTTGATATTATAATAACTAATAAGTAATGACATTTAAATTAGCTGACTTATATTACTATACAATATTAATTAAATACTATCAGTCGTTTTACTTGATCAATTCACTATTCAGTCAGTCATGTGACATTTTTAGAACTCGATTAACGAGTAGGATAAGTTTGAACTTCAGTTGTGACCAGTGAGAGAGACACGCTTGCTGCACAATGAAATGAACAATTCGTAAAAGCCAATAGAAATAAAAAAAATGTTTTCCACTATAGGTACATCTCAAATTATTAAATATATTAAGGGGCCTCGATACTGCCGTCAGTTTTAGTATTTACAAAATTAAAGTTAGTAAACGTTGTCCGATTTCAATTCTGAAAAAAAATTGAACTCACCAGAAAATAGTCTATAGATCCCACGAAGCACTTTGTAAAAACTAAATTTTATATTATTGTTAACTGTAAGTGAAAAATTTAAAATATCAACTTTTTTGAATCATAATTAAAATTAAAATTAATATTAAAAACGGAAAATGTTTAGTACCATCTACAGACATTTTTCTGCTAAATTCAAATATTTTTTCGCAATCAAAATCAGACAACGTTAACTAACTTTAATTTTGTCAAAAAAAAATGTATGTTTTTGTAAAATTGGTGTAGTGAAATTTATAATATGGTTATTGAGTTATTGACATGTGCATGCGCATACGACAGAGGATACCCGCATTTAATTTCACTCCCACTAATAATCATTTACAACTAACACATGGACCTATGAAGGCTATGACAAGATTAGAAATTGCCTAAATGTTGCGCCTTAAATCATTATTTAACCTTAGCGAGGCTCTTTAAATATAATTTACCCAAATGTTATGATTACAGATTAGGTATAAAATGTAATAAAATGTTTGAAATGTGAAACGATAAAATAAAATCGATAAGCCATAACACAAAAAAATCGATGATGATACAAAAATGTCAGTAAATGTTTTTTTTACATTATTAAAATTTGTTTGCGTCTTAAGCTCGGCTCGCGGCTCATGTTGGCGAGGTATCATACAGGCTTGGTACAGTCACGGGCCACGAGTTGCGAACCGAGCCACGAGTTGTGGGAAACCGGCTTCTCTGTAACACACGAGCTGCCCAACTCTGTTATATAATATTATTGGACGAGGTATCAAAAAAAAAAAAAAATAGTAATTAACAATGATTTTAGTAAATTAATAAGTACCTAAAATTAATAATAATGAACATTTGAAAATAAAAAAATTCGACACGGTGTATGTAAAGGTGACTCTGGTATATGAGCACCAGGTTACCGCGGTACACAACTCAAAACAATTCTGTGCCGTGAACGATTCGCGGGCGATGTCGTCTGGAGGACGGTGCAACGCGGCGAGGTCCCGTCTGTCCGCAGTTGATTGGCACTCCGACAAAGCTCATCACGCTGTCACTGCTTCCGTTGATGATATAGCCATGATGATCATGATGAATGGCGTGTGCCGCCGCAGTGTAATATCCATCTTCGCCGTCGGGTACGTTGTACCACCGACAGCACTTTTCCAAATATACTAAAATCCTTGGCAGAGTACGGCGGAAACTCGAACTCGGTGTCCCGTCCCATCCACTGACCCTTCCGTCAACCTGGCCACCATCTCGCCATCCGTTCTGTAGGCGGTCCAGTCTGCCACCGACCCTTCCGTCAACCTGGCCACCATCACGCCATCCGTTCTGTAGGCGGTCCAGTCTGCCACCAGGTCTGCCGTTCCATCCATCCAACCAGCCACCGCTCCATACATCGACAAACGGTGACTTATCTTGGTCCGCATCGTCAGAAGTAAGTCGTTCCGGCCACCACCCGTTCTCGTCGTTTTCCTGCAAGGTCCAGTGAAAATGGCAGTTGCAAGTGTCGGAATCCGACATAATGTTGTTGTCCTCACGATCTATAAAACATAAGTTCTGCAGGTATGATATAAGTTATAGTGCAGGGAAATATAAACATAATTAACAAAAATTAGTAGGTAGGTAAAAAGTATATTGTAATATTGTCTACAGTAAGAATAAAACATTTTTTATTTCAGCTCGAATTTATTCGTCTTATAAATCTGAACAAAATAAGTTTTTTTTTATCAATGTTCTCTAGAGCATTAGAAAAAAACAACGAAAACACAACAATAATACGATAACCTTCATAAGAAAAAAAGTGGATAAGTGCATGTCACTCTGATGTACAGTAGGTTACAAGTGGGTCAATGTATAATGGATGGTATTAAATTTGAATTCAATGATATAATATCACTGTATAAGAAAAATGATTCTGAGCGGAGACGGTATGTCAGTCTAGGTATAAGGCATATTATATACATATCTATGGTATTAAAAAAAAATTTACCTATAATAAATTTTAAATTAATCATATCACAATATCCATTATGTACTGCCTCCCTTTGCATGTTTTATTTTAAATGCCCGGGGAATAATTTATTTACAAACGTTTTAAAAATATATATGCATCGACTTACGTAACATTTTACTGTGACCTTTTTTGAGAGGGAGTAACATTTACCAACTCCGGGGTACCGTACTCATATAAAAATCAAGTGTAAAGACAGTTGTAAGATTCCCACTCCCCTCCAACCACCAAACGTTTACTCAAACCATACCCATTAAATTGGACTGACTTACATAACTGAACCTACCAATCAACCCCAAAATCCATCCACTAGTAGAGGCACAAGCCTGGAATAGTAAACGGCATAGCCACCCCTCCCAAAGCAAAGCAAGCAAAGCAGTTGTAAGATTGTATCTAAGGTGAGTTAGGTATACGCAGTATTGTTGCATGTAGAGTAAAATACATGCTTACCTACTATAATGTAAGCGTGTATCATGCTACAACTCGTAAGTTGACTTCATACTGGATTCAATTTTTTTATTCGTAACCCAACACCGGTCGAAGCAATTGATATAAATGAAATTGTTTGATAGGCCTATAGGTATTTAAAAACGTATGCATTCAAACGGTAGCGATATAAATAAACTTGCGAGATGATCCATATAGCAATGCAGACAACCTCTCTCACGCTCGCGAGGAAGTCGATTTATATAATATACCATTTTAATGCACACGTTTTATGAACCTACCTATAGAGATCAGACGATAGACCTAACAAACAATTTAATTTTTATATTTCGATCCGATCGATTTAGGGAAACGAATAAAACAGATTTGAGTATGAAGTCAACTTACGAGTATATTTTGTCTTCAGTCTGGAGTCCAGACAGGTCAATTTAGTTCTTTAGATTGTGCAAACCATGATTTAAAATATATATGAAATTTAGATTTAAAATTTTGAAAAGTCTCTAGTAATGTCGAATCTCAAGTATCGTAAGCATATCATACTGAAATATTTAATTCAAATCTGATTTTATAGAGCTTTCTGGTCAAAATTAAAGGGCGTCCGTAAATTCCTCTAAATGTTTCAGTACCTACCTTAAACATGCATACATATTGCATACATGGTGTAACAGTTAGAACTGTCTTTTGAAATAACTTTTGTTCTAATCATTATTGTTGTATATAATTTATAGCCACTTGCGCTACACGTGTAATAAAAAAAAATCATTTTAGATTCTGAGCGGAGCGATGAATGTATTGGTTTTACAATGATGTATGTTTTTATATTTTTATTTATATTTTTATTTATATTTTTGTGTCTGTCATCACGTTTTGGGACAGTAAAAGTGCTTCGATTTTCTTCAATAGTACCTTTTCTGATAGGAAAGTGAATCTAGTTGGTACTTTGGGGGGGTCAAAAGTAAACATTTTCCAGTAGTTTTCACAAGCGCGGGGAAAAACAACATAAAAATTAAGGAAAAACGGGAATTTTTACGCAAAATCGATTTTCCAAAAAATCGAATTTGGTTTTTGGTGTAACTTTAAAACAAATGACCGTAGATACATGAAATTTTCACTGGTTGTTTATATTTGCATTTTCTATACACGATAACATTTTTTAAATATTTTGATTTATTTTGAACTGTTTAGGGACATTTTCATTTTTCATTTTTTTTTAGTTTTTTTTCTAGAAATATCAATAAAATTTTATTTGTTGGTTGCGAAAGCTTGAAAATTTAATAGAAGGCTCCTTATATGTTGTTTCAAAGGCAGATGAAAAATATTAAAAATCCTTAGTCACAATTTTTTTTTATAAGCATTTGAAGTTTAAAAATTTACAAAATATGGAAAAATCACGAAAATTAGCAAATTATTTTGAGTTAAGAATTCGTAAAAATTTTTCTTTTTAAATCTAAGATTTGAAAATGAAACACAAGATTCCTTATAAGATTATCTGCCTTTATCAATAAAAAAATCTCTACCGGACAGTCAAGTTAAATTTTATGAGCGTTTGAAATACAAATTTTTACAACATTGGATATTCACTCGATTACTCATGTAGCGATTTCCTTATTTTGTTGCAATTCAAAAACGAACAACTGTAGATACATGAAAATTTCACTCAATGTTTAAATTAGCATTTTCTATACACCATACAATTTTGAAAATATTTTGACTCTTTTTGAGCTGTTTATGGACATTTACAGCTTTCAATTTTTTTTAGTTTTTTTTTCTATAAATATCAATAAAGTTTTATCTGTTGGGCCAAAAAGTGGAA
Source organism: Macrosiphum euphorbiae (assembly GCA_949089665.1). Lineage (NCBI taxonomy): Eukaryota > Metazoa > Arthropoda > Insecta > Hemiptera > Aphididae > Macrosiphum > Macrosiphum euphorbiae. The sequence goes on along the minus strand of CARXXK010000001.1, from coordinate 11,826,019 downwards.
AAATTTAATACAAGGTTCCTGATATATTGTTACAATAGCAGTTGAAAAATATTAAAAATACATAGGCACAGTTTTTTTTTTATAAGCATTTAAAGATCAAATTTTGACAAAATTTATCAAAATCTCGAAAATTATCAATCATTGTAATTAATAAATTATAAAATGTTCAGTTTTTATAGCTAAGGATTGCAAATTCAACACCAAGGTTCTCGTAAATAGTTCATACTGTAACCAAAAAATCTAAAAAATATATGAACACACTTATTTTTTACAGACATTTTAAATTCAAATTTGGACGAAATTACATATTAAAAAACCTAGAATAACTATTTTAGTTATTTTGTTGTGATTGAATAATATTATTCGTGGGTACTTGAAACTTCTAAAGTGTACTATTATATATCTATGATAGTATCACGGTTTTTGTTGATGTATAACGTGTTATAAGTATCTAATGGATATTGTGATTTGATTAATTTGGAATTTATTATAGGTACCTATTATAGGTCAATTTTTTGTTTAGTACCATAGATATGTATATAATATGTCTTATACATAGACTGACATACCGTCACCGCTCAGAATCGTTTTTCTTATACAATGATATTATATCATTGAATTCAAATTTAATACCATCCATTATACAGTGACCCACTTGTAACCTACTGTACAGCAGAGCGACACCCACTTGCCCACCCTTTTTATTTTTAATACTGAAAATTTTAAATTTTAAATTTGATTTAAATTTATTTTGAATAAATTTAAAATAGCCAATTTGTGAATCTGATTATAATAACGATTTGGATGGTAAAAACATTTATTTAAGTCAAGTAGGTAGTTAATTTTTTAGAATTTTTATAAATATCAATATTTTTTTGATTAAAATTTATTTTTACCGCAATGACTTTTTTAAAATATTATTTTCACGTGAAGATTTATTACTGCAGATCGTGACAATGGTGATTGAGGCTCACAGCCAACAAGCAACAATATATATTAGGTTGGTATAATATTCTATTTGGCAATTTTAGGTTGAAATTATTAATGATGGATCATTTCTGATGGGATGGAAAATAGGGCGTAATTTTCATATAGGTATACACACCAACATATTATTACTTGGAAACGTTCGGGGTGGAGTTTTTGCAACGCACTGTTTTATTATTTATCACGTGTTCAATTGAAAAGAATTTTATGGGTGGAACCCATGCACCCTCACTGTTAAGTGTTAATTATTATTAACAGACATCTGTTTTCGATTCTAACAACATCGGACTAGCATAATATATAATATATACCTACCCAACGCTTCAAAAATGATTTCTGTTTAATAATATGTAAACCCAATCTAATCTAAACGTATAAATTAAACGTGTATATACGGAAATACGTGTTATAATAATAATTGACGCTCTATATGAAATTATTTAAACTATTGTTATTGTTGTCTATACGGCGATGTATAAGTACCTTACACCCATATACAGCCACTAAACATTATCAACAAACTTAAAAAGTTTAAAAAATAAAGTATAAGTATAAACCTCGATATCAAAATAATTAAATGTAATATTGTTTCTAATGGAAAATAAGAGTATGTACATCTTTATACTATACAAGTTAAAACAATTACCTTCTAGCTCTCATCCCAGTGTAATAAGTCATAAGTACATATGATAAGCTCCCTCCATAATCGACATTTAATAACAATTAATCATTCAAATTTTCAAAAAATTTTGAAATGTTCTTGTGTTCAAAACTGTTAAGTATTACAATAACAGTATAAATATATTATGTGTGAAACATTATTACATTTAATAATAGGGAGTACAAATACCTATAAATAATAAAAATACATCATTATACACTCACCGGTAAGAAGTATATTTTCCAGCTATTAGCACGATCGGCACTTGGCACTCGAGTGTCTACGAGCGTACAACAATAATATTATTGTATTTTATACACTCTGAAGTGATGACTGCCGTCCTCTACATGGATTCACGACGACGTCCGGCGATATACCTACTGTGATGTCCGATAGTATCTAATTGAACCAATGATACCGCGTGTGGGTATGTACCAAAACACATTAAAATTACTTATCACCTGCAGCACTTTTCGTAACGATTGCGCACCGTAGTGGTTCTCCCGAACACCGTTGTTGAACCACTGAACGCGCGTCGCCGTGGTCTTCGACGACAACCCAACGATTGCCCATAATATTGAAAAAAAAATATGGTTCTAAATCAAACGACTCCCGGTTACAAAAACCTGATAACCATTTATGATAATTGATAACCCTTGGGACGACCGTACGACCTGTGGATGCATTCTCGTTGAAGATGTCTGGTTAAGAGATCCTCTAATACTATAAATTATTCACACACACACACACACACACACACACACACACACACACACACACACACACACACACACACACACACACACACACACAGTCACACACCAGCTATTCCAGAATACTTGCATCTGGTATAGGCAGTTTGACTGTTTGACCGTCGACTGATAATAATATTATATAATACTATGTTACGTGAATAATGAATACAAATTATTGTTAATGCCTATACCTGCAGCACGTACCTAAGTCGTATAGGTAATCGTATATAAAGTATAATATCTTATTTAAATCATCTAGGATCAAAGTATCCGAAAAATATCTACAATATATATTATTATACATTTAGATGTTAAATATCTTTTAAAGTAGGTAACCTATTATTGTTATATTATTGTTCAGGATGTTATATATCAAGTATCTATCTAACGTGGGTATATGGTATGAAGTATATATAAAATAAGTAATATAATGATGAGAAACCAATTATTAATACAAATATACAATGATTAAACTTACAAGGCTAATATAGTGATAACGAGCACAAAAAATACAGGTGGACCTATTTTCACCCAAAATTGACCTTTTTTTACCCAAACTCAAAATAGGTACTCGGGTTTTCGTCCGAAGAAATGTTATTCATGGTTAATGAAAAAATTTAAATTTTAGTTACCACTAGTTTAGTTTCTTTAGATATTTGTTTCATTTATATAAGTAAATTCAGATTTTATTATTTTTAATTATATTATGATATGGACGGAATTAGTATTAAAAAGTTCACCGGGATACATACCGGACGTATTATTGTTTTTCATATAATATTATGTAAATATACTGTAAATATTCTTCTTATAATCTATATACCAAGCTACTTTTACTAGCTAAGTAGCTACTACAACAATTTTTATTTAATATTTCCATAGTTTTAAACATGTAACAATTATGTGAACAACGTTCAATTCACGAAAACGCTTAATTGCCTAAGTCATGGCTTAATGGATTTCGACCTAATTTTAACGCCTCAATGTCAAAGACCAAAGTGATAATAATGATGTATGTTCGAGGAATATAAAAAACCTACAACAAATTGTAGTATTCTACGTATATTTATTAATTGGCCCATAGTTTTAATGATAGACATTTATGATGCATATTGTATTGATTCGAACATTATATCGGAACAAAATGTATATGAACTTTGTACCCACTGCTGTACAAATACACCATAGACAGCTATTAAAATTAATCATTATGATAAAATATATTATCTACAATATATCGTATAATATGTATTGATTGGGACGCAATATTATAATATAGATTACAGATATACTTAATATTATAATATTCGATTGTGTTGGAAACAGCCAAAGAATAAAGATAATGGCCGTTTTAGCATTGGTTGGGTCCGAGGAGCAAATTGTGCTGTGGCAACATAATATGTATTGTATACTATAGCAGCACAGTATTTTAAACAACAATACGACGTTTTGTAAAATATTTCAGCTGATTATAATAATTTAGCCCAGGGGTCGGCAAGTAATTTCTATTGGAGTCGTAAAGATTAAAATAATAAATCAATCAGGTCCAGTGAAAAAAATCTTTTTCAAATCTTTATATTTTAAAAATAGCAGTATAAAAATAAAAATAATTATTCAGTTTTTACAATTAATTTATATCAAAACAAAAATCCCTCCGTCTAACTCCGTGTAAAAATTAGCTAAGTAAAAAAAAGAAGAAAAAAATCAAAAAAAAAAATCGCATTGTATAACCAAAACATTTTTCGCTTCATATAGAATTTATAAAACCAGTAATTTCAAAGCACTATAAAGATGTGATATCATAAATAAATGCTAAGTAAACTGAATTTAAGTATATTTAGTCTGTTTCGATAATTTATTTACTTGGCGAGGAAATTTTTTACTTTATATCTCTACAATATAAGAACCGTGGCGCTGGATGAATAATTAGACAATAAGACATTATAAATTAAAAATATTACAGTGAACATTTCTATACTAATCAAAATAATACTCTACAACCAATAATAACACTGTATACCCTATATTAATACTAATATTTCCTCGCCAAGTAAATAAATTATCGAAACAGACTAAATATACTTAAATTCAGTTTACTTAGCATTTATTTAGGATATCACATCTTTATAGTGCTTTGAAATTACTGGTTTTATAAATTCTATATGAAGCGAAAAATGTTTTAGTTATACAATGCGATTTTTTTTCTTCTTTTTTTACTTAGCTAATTTTTACACGGAGTTAGACGGAGGGTTTTTGTTTTGATATCACCAATTTTTATCATTTATACCTCAATACACTTTTATTAATTTTGCTTCTCGAGGACTAGCATGTAAATGTCTTTGCCACCTCTAGGCCATCTTTCTTTATTAGAAGTGAGATCATTACATCTGAACCAATTAAGATTTGATTTTTTTATTATACTTGTTTAATGACCATGATGTAATGATTCCCCGTGATGAAAAATCGCAGAACATATTCTATACGTTTTTTCATCAACTTTTAAAGATGTTGTTGACAAAGATATTAATGATACATTATGCATTTTTTCTTGTAATTCATTCCATAATTGTAATTGTATACACAAATATTGTCTTGTACTAGTTACGTTCATTACTTTCGAATGGTTTCCTGTGATCCTACAATTACTATAATTAATTTCAAGTATTGTTACTTTGCTAAATTCATTAAATAATGAATTTAATGTAACTTTATTCTCAATAACTGCTAGAGGTAATATATAGTTGTCTATATATTATATTATATTATATATTATTATATATTATATATTACGCTAAGAATGGTCAGTACAGCGAAAGACAAATCAAATTAACATCTTCAGAATTTGTAAAATCTCAATTAATGTCTACGAAATGAATCGTAAAGTATTAACATGAAGTAGTAATAATGAAATGCGACGTACCCATAAATAATACACGTATTAGTGTGTGGCCGTAGACCGGGGAGGCCGTGGGAGACCGGGAGGGGAGACTGGGAGTGGGGGAGCGTGAGTGGCGGCCGGTCGGCACGACAACGCGAGAAGCGGCCGCCGTGATTCCAGATTTCAATATAATTTTTCATTAAAAATGTTTCACGTTTCCTTTAATAACTTAATTTCTAACTGTACGATTTTTATGATTTTTACAAAAGGATCATCTGCATGATTTTCCTCATGTTTTGCAATTTACTAGGTATAAATTGATTCAGTAGATAATTAATTATCTCATCTGACAAAAAACACCGAAATTTACACGGTTTTAATGGGAAACTCCTGCTTCGAGATAATATACACTGTCGTGCCGCCGCTTTTATTTTTTTTACTTAGCTCGCGCCACGACCGTGGCGCTGGATTAAAAATTACAATATTAAAAGTATGAAAAAAAAAATATATCTATTACAGTATATTATTTAATACGAAAAATTGCATTTATTTTCCTTAGCCAGCTTTTTGAAATCGGGAACTCGCTAAATTTTAGCCTATAGCATTTAAGTAGATAAATATTTCGGCCGACCATATTTTAGGCGACGATTAAAATACGGATTTGTCAAAATATTTATCGACTAAAATACTGTCAGTGAAATTATTTTGTGTGTGTGAGAGAGAGAGAGCAACGATATTACGTATACCTATTTTCGAAATTACTGAATTTTACTACTACACCTTAGCGGCTAGTGATTTCCAAAGTGTGTGCCTTACACACCCTACCCTATCTGCGCTACCACAATATCCGGTTTAAAAATAAATTAGGATAAATAAAGATGACGATTGTGTCAATTAAAATATAACTTAATACTTAAAGCGATTATGAAAAATACCGCATTACAACCACCACGTGTATAGTATAAATATGATAAACAACTTTCCTAATAAATGTAATAATTAAAATAACATAGGTAAAATTATTATAAAAAAAAAAAATATTTCCATATTATCCGTTACAATTATTTTTTCTGGTTTTATTTAAATGAATTAAATACATTTAATCTAAATAAAAAAGAAAGGTCATCAGTTTTCAAAGGCGTGCCGCGTGCCATGAGAAAACATCAGTCCCAAAAGGGTGCCGCAATTCCAAAAAGATTGGGAACCGCTGCAGGTAAGAACTATGGCTAACATTTAGGACAGGGGGTCACTAAATGGTGGCAACAAACTGGATTCAGCCCGCAAACAAGTTAATGCCATAAGTTGGTACTACTTATACCTACCATGGCGAATGTAAGAATTTGAAGAAATTAACATATGCAATTTTTAATTTTTTTACCTGCTACCTACTTTCGTATAGTAACTTACTATTGTATATTCCCCATATCTATTATGTGACTCAATAAGGTCTCAAGAATATCGGTGGTAAAACGATAACGTAAACGTTATGCATTGGTTCCTATCGCCATATGCGTTGACAGTGCAGGCCAAATTTAATTTTATATATTGTGCATCATTAACTTATAGGGTGTACGATGGCAAAACGCAACAGGTTTTAGCGCATGTTACTCAATACAACTTACGAATGATATAGGACACCACAACTACCCGTTTTAGTTGAATGATTAATTATTGCAGACGATGTTTTATTTTTAAATAAGTTTATCTCCCTCCAGTAATAACCATATGATTGTATTATTATTGAATATCCAAATACGTCTGTATAATATTTTAGTATATACAGTATACACTATACAGGAAGACCGCTGAAAAATTAAATTACTCTTGTTCTGATCAATATTTTTAATGTATTATCACGTATGCTACATGTAGGTATAGTATGATTTTCTTATTAGAAAATAAAACATTTATGAACTGATTAAATTTTTTTTTGAAAAATTCAAAATAGCTAATTTTAAATCTGTTTTTTATAAATCTTTTGACTGTGCAAATATTTATGTAAACTGTAATTTACTTTTCTAATTTCTTAAAATACCAACATTTTTTTAAGTAAAATTCGTTAATTTGAAAAGTAAAAACTTTTTAAAAAAAAATGTAGATAAAATCTATAATTTTGAATGATATTTCAAAATATTATAAAAAAATCAGATTTAAAACTTTTTATTTTCAGTGTTAAAAATAAAAATAAAAAATGTTATATTATACATGTAGCTCAAACCCCAATAAATTATATATACAAAAAAAAAAAAATGAATTACCCCCTTAGTAAATAATAATCTTTATTCGACATTATTTTAACGAATAAATTATATCAATAAACAAAATATTAACGGTTATACATTTTTATATCGTTCTATAATTGTATAAACTAAAAATGTAAAAGAAACATAATTTCATATTTTTTCTCAATTTATTTCTATATGTATAGTTTTTTATAGAGCGCTCTCTCCGATAATTATACATATTATTATTAACAATAATACATATATTCATAATGGATCTGTTTTTCGTACGACGCCGGAAGTCAATAATCATAAAATAGAAATTCACTATTACTTTATGTACCTACATAATATCTGAATTTATTTAAATTAGTCCGCTAGGTACACACACTCATATATATTATATATATTGATCATAATATAGTCTAAAGGTTCAGTGAAACAGAAAGTGGTCTGCCAGCGCAAGCACTATAAAATAATACAACCTATCGCTGCCCGCCGTGGTCAGCGTACCCGTACACCATGGCTGCCCGATGTCTGTTTGACTGAGAATTAATAAAACAATAATAATCAAAGGACCGATTATGTTATCGAAGGATTGAATTGGTAAGAAAGTGATTAATGAATAGGTACAAACATATTTTTATCATGAGTTATTTTATTATAATTATTATGTGTTGTAAGTTGTAACATATTATTGTTATATAGGTAATAAATTCATAATTAAAAAATAGAAAACACATTAAAATGCCTTTATCAAAATGTTAGAACTTGATATACATTATCATTATTCATTCGATAAAAACAAAATTGATGCTCAATAAACGTCGTATACAGAATACACAGTGTTTGTTACTTAGGTATCGTACACACAACACACAACAAAATAATATTATGCACATAATATTATTGTATGTGTACTCACCAAACGTCACTTCTTTGAACCTAAAAGATTTTGGCTTATTATAAGAACTTAGCATAACATTGGTTGTATTATATTATATGCAGTTTGTTTTAGAAAATATGCAACAAATATTTAACTTGAAATTTTGAATTTATGTGGATCTAAGATTTTTACAAGTGATTATAATATAATAATAATAAAATAGAGGTCACTAATAATTTTTAATTTTCTAATGTGTCATCATCGACAGAAACAAACTTAAATATATATGAGACAGTCACTGTATATTATATTTATTTATTTTATTGTATGCATCATACATAAGTGTTTATAATTATAGTTAAAATACTTTTCAAAAAAGATGATTATAATTGAAATAATAAATTTAAAAAAAAAACAATATCGTACGTGAATAATTTTATATCATCGCAATAAAATACAAGTATAATAAAGTATGATGTATAATCAAAAAAATGTAATATTGATTATAATTTATTACTACTCAGTGGACATAAAAACGAACGTCAATACATGTTGTACATAACATATAAAATGTAACTATTTATATTGTTATTCATTATTATGTTATATTTTGCATAATTACAAAATTGTCAGTGATTCCTTAGATTTTTTTTTTACATGTTAATTTGTTATTACGAACGCTTTTAAGATACCTATTATACAAATCATATTATATTCATTAAAATAACATAATACTATTATCAGACCGGGTTATTATGTTAACTTATTATTTCATGAAAAATCTGTGAGTACCTAATACCTATTGTTCTAAATGTGACTAACTTCTTTTTTGAAAAACGGTTCAACATAGAGTTGACTTTGGAGTATCCACCTTTGGGTTTAAATTATTATAAAATATACAAGTTTTACAACCAAAGGATCTGGATGGCCCTCGGATCTCGTATTCGCGACAAGTGTATCGCAAAAACTCCAACATCGCAGACATGGTGACATTTTTGCCATGTTCAGAAATCTTGTAATTCCAGGCAAATGTGTTCCAAAAACTCCTGGTCGTCGGGTCCAGCTTGTTGGAAATTAAGTGAACTAATAATCCACTCCATCGGTCCACGTCTTGCGGGTCTAGCATCTGTAACACCCACACGTGCAACACCAGTTTGTCAGTGAACCGTCCCAATTGAAACGCCGACGGTTCTTCCGGCAGTGGCTCTAAGTCATATATTGACTTTGTGTGCATCTTCACTATGAAATGCTGGTCACTGTTACACTTGTCTATGTAATTTACGATTTTTTTTAACTTCTCTTCTTTTAGTTCTTCTGTGTCAGCCTCCTCTTCAGTATAGTCATTGTTTGTAGAATTATATGGGTCACCCTTAAATAATTGTCCATATAATTCTCCGAAAGTTGGGGGTTCGTCTAAGTCAGAAACCTCATCATCAGAGCTCTCCAAGTCTGCCTCCTCTATTTCATCTAGGTCAGAATCGTCATTTTCCGACTCGTCTTGGTCGATTTCCACCACCTCGTTCTCGTCTATAGCTGGTTCACTAGCTTCACCTTCAGATTGATCACCTTCAGCGGGCTCCTGATCAATTGGGTCAACTTCAGTGGAATTTACTACGTCAGATTCAAATACAGCGTCTTCAGTGGTCGTTGAGTTCGCTGACATCGTGGTGTATGTGGCCTACACACAAATAATATGAATTTATCAATTAATTAGGTACATAATAAGTGTAAGTATAAGTAATCGGTTATATTATATATTCAGGGACATAATACACAACACACACACCAGTGCTACAATTAGAATTCTCGGGCCCCGAACAAATCAATGTATGGGGCCCAGATGTATATTATGTATATAATGAATAATGAATAATGATTGTGATTTTTTTTTTTAAAGCCTAAAAATCCCCCATTGGCCAGTGTATTGTTATTAAAATATAACTACCCTTTTAGTGTACTTTTATTTTTCAATGCACAATAACATTTTTAGAATATTTGGATTAATTTTTAGCTATTACCTATTGGCTATTAATTATATTATGAACATATTCACACTATTCTACGATATATAGGTACGGTAAGTCGGTAGGTATTGAATCAAAAGTTAACAACAATTATGTTTATAATAACTAATATTATATATAGTTATATTATACTATTAAAATAATTGATTATATAATAAATGCGATGTTTTTGACCTAAACTATAATTCGACCTACTGAATTAATAATAATAATAGTAAAATTAATTACTTACTGTAAAAGATATATTTACTATTATATTATAATTAGGTATAATTGTAAGGAAAAAAAAATACTGCATAAGAAATTATTTGTTTGTATTCGTGGTGCAAAATTGAATTTACAAGGCAGGACCAAATTTACCGTGTAATGTACACATTTCAGGTATTCAAAATGGTTCGTAGCATATACATAATATATACTGCAGTGACTTACTTCTCAATTACGTGAGGTACACTCGACCCCTACGACTATAAATCAGAGCGGTTAACTACATTTTAATAGATGTGTATTATTTGTTCCTACAATCCCACTTCGTATACACATTCATCTATTTACGTGCTTTATTATTTTTATTGAAAAAAAAACAATAAACTATTACATGATATTCTACATGGTAGTCAACTAAATATTTTAATATTTAAGCTAGGCCACTCGTATATTATAATTATAAACTATCTGATCGTCATCTTCTGCAACAACTAGTGTGTATCAACATGTTTATTTACGATAAAAGGATTGTAGCAAGCAGTTCGTATTTTTTGGGAGGAAACTACAGAAAGGTAATTATTTTTTTTTATAATCTTATTTGTCTTTAAATATTTATTTTATATAATATGATAGATACACCTATAGGTATTATAATATAAATTATAATAAACTGTATTAATAGACAAAATTCGGCGGCGTTGAGCACCATGTACATTTCACGAAATATGATATTACAAACAATTTTCTTACCCTCGAGTATTCCAAGTCTGAAGCTGAACTTGATGCTTCAAGATAGACAATATGTTTAACCTGCGGCTCGATGTGCGTTTGATGACTTCTTGTTTTTGAACTGAAAACCATACGATAGTTATTAAATCTATATCGATGCGTTTTCGAACAAATGTATGTAATTATATAATAGTACATATCATATTATATGATGATTAATCCCTAAAACGGCTCAAACTGTATAACATTGAAGTTTTCTCCCCAATAATGCGTCGACAGCAGATAGTATTTGATTGGATTCGTCAGCTGCAGGTATATACCTACCTAATATCAATCCACAACGCCCCGAAACCGTTAAATTACAAGAAATGTGTACTACTACTTACTAGTATAATGTTATTTTCTTGACTGCAATACCTATATATAAGTCATATAATAAAGCGAATATAATTAATTACGATAATATGTTGGGGGGGGACGCATTTAGTACAGCTAAAATATGGCTTGAAAGTGCATCGTACGACTGCCACGCTGACATAAGAATTTATTACGGTATCGTTGTATCTCGAAAACGATACAGAACTACGGCCTATTTCAAAAAAAAATATAATATAATATAAGGTTTAATAACACAATAATCCCGTCTTATTATACCGCCACCTACTGCAGTTGCCCGGCGGGGAACTGCGTATTTTTTTTATTGCATTTTGTATATTATATTGTGTGTGTGTATGTTTGGTGCACGCCTAAAAATAATGATTTTCGACGAGGGTCCGTATCGCAGGTAGAACCCCGAAGCACCCCAAGTGGAAATTTATTTTACGATTCGATAAGATAATGATCATACGAACACGGCAGGTATTTCGTGTATTACAAAAGATTGGTAGGTAAGAAAGTTGTCGCTACCACGTCTCGTGTCGATGTCTCATGTCTCCGAGCTGGTTTCGTCGTTATTTTTTGTCTTCCCTAGACAATTTAATTTATTGCCTCGTCCAGACGCTGTAATCGTTTTTCGTCTTTTAAGGGTAAAATACGTTTGACTATAATACAATATTTTTATTTTTTTTTTTTGTCAGCCGTTTGTATGTATAATATACGCTGTGTCCACTATTATTAGAATATATAATATTATAAATTATAATATTTGTCGGGAAAAGTTAAAAGGAACAAATGAACTGCAGTAAAATCTTATAACATATAATATATTATACAAGGATACGAATCAAGTGTTTACCGATGAATAAATTTTTAAGAAAAATAAAACATCCCTCGTCCAGTATTATCGCATATACATCTGCGCAGACGTATAGTAACGCAATATTATCGTGACGACCTTTCTGAGAAAAAAAAAGACCCCACAAGTGTTTTGTGGACCCCAACACAATAACATAATATGATGCTATAGCATGGGATTTTGTATAGCTGCAGCTGCCCTACGGGCGGTCGAACGATCTGAAAGACTTACAAAATAATATTATATTAACGTTGGGTCTTTATATTCGCCGTGTAGGTATATGGGTATACGCAATACGAATATAACTGTCAAGAACAATAAATACAAATGCTTGGCGCCGAAACGGTTACGGGCGAGGTCGACCCTTCTGTCAACTACTATTGTGGTCAGTAAATATAAATACGAGGACAGTTGCTATTTTAGCCGGGAGACGTGTTTTCCTTAGTGAATGTATAGAACAGACCTAATGGTTAAAAGCACCGTACGTATATAATATTATGTATCTATACGTTGATCATCTTACTTATCAGCAATGTCGGTCTGGCCCAACCAGCTACCCGGCGATCGCCGGCGGCCCTTTTTATATATTTTTATATATTGGACGCCCAAGCCAAATGGTAAAGAAATCAAATGAGAAATACATTTTAAAATAAATCTTTAACTAAAATCATGAACTCACGATTTTCACTAATTTTTTAATGCTATAAATGGCAATTATATAATCATATGTTAAAACATTATGACTAATAACCTCCCTCTTACCACGGTCTAAAAAAAAATCAAAAATACACATTTTGTAGAGTTATTAATTTATAATAAGGAAAAAAAAATAATTTTGAAATCCGTTATATTTCGAATGTAAGAAAAGCAACTTATATTTTCAAAAATACAGCATATTGCATATGATATTGTAACATTGCTTGGTTTTCACACTTAGATAACTATAATCCTAACTCAATTGGTAATAAAAAAAAAATAGGTACCTACTCATTGAAATTGTATGTAGGTATTATTCATTTATTTTTTGTTTAGTAATATTATTCAATATGACAATACCTGAAATACCAAAAATCCAAATTCTAATTTCCATGTAATCGATATCAATTCGCAATAGCTGATGTAGAATTTCTGAAAATAATAGCAATTTGAACTAATATGCCTGCATTGATAATATTAAATACCTAAACCTAATGCTTGTATCGTTAACTTTTTACTCTATACTATGCTCTGCATGACACTTCGGCTGTACCTAGTCCTAGTACCTACTACTGAACTGTAGTTCTTCCCTCTTCGTTACCGCGGTATATATTGTTTAAATTTATATTTTTATGTATAAGTTATAAATTATTATATCAAACTGAAACATGGGTTGCCCAAGTGTGTCAAAAATTCATTCTTATTTTTATTTTTTAATAATATTTTTTAATTTATTTATTTTAATTTATTATTTTTAATAATTCATTTTTTATAATTTACCTAAATTTTGAAATAGTTACACTTAATTACAAATACCTGTCACTAAATATAGGTTATTATAATATGTTAATTTTTTTTATATAGTACTTAACTGATAAAAATAAAATAAAAAAAGTCAAATATTATAAGGGTTAAAACCGGTATTAACCGAAACCGAAACCAAAATTTGATATTTTTAAAAACCGAAACTGAAATATTAGGTTTTTGAGAACCGAAACCTAAACCCAAACCGATAAAATCATAAAGGTTCCAGTTCCTGATATATATATATCCATAAACATACTAAACACAAGTCGAATTTTATATTTGCATAGACCCATGGTGGCGTGATCCCTGTAACGAAATAAGAGTTATAATTAATACAATTTGCGATACATTCCCAGCGGTCAGCGATACGTTTATTTCGTTACAACAATCATGGTCCTATAAAATTGACATGGAAAATTAATGGTGAATAAAATGAACAATATTATAAAAACAATTAAAAATTATTATGTACAATTTAAAGGAGTAGGTAGACAGTGCATAGGTACATGTCTTTATTACTTATTGGATTAGCATTAGCTATAAAAGTATGTGGAAATTATACAATTTTACAATATTATTCCGTATTATTTTATTGTATTCATTCACAACTCAACTGTTTTTAAAATTTTTTTTTCTCTTAATATTATAAACCGATAACCACAAAATGGCAATTTTCGAATTTTAAAAACAAAAAAAAAAACATTTTAGCTTTTACTAAGGTCTTTAAAACAATTTCATGGTCGACCAGTTGAAGAACACGCTACATCAAAACTGCACTAGAACATCTGAATTATATATCGAATTAAAGCTAAGTTCTGACTTTTCAAATTTCCAATTAATTAACATACTGTATATTATGCATTATTAAATACTTTTTCTAATTTTGTATCTATTTAATAATCAAAAAGGTATACATATTTTACCAAAACAATATTGTCATTTGTCAAACGGTGACATTATATTTTATAAAGGTTGTAGGTAGGTCCCTATATACATTATTTTATTTATATTAACTTTTATAAATTTAACATAAGATAATTCTAACTAATAATTAATATCATGTTTATGAGATTGGTCTAAAGTTATAGAAAGTTATGATATTAATTGTACCTACCCAGAAAATAAATTCACCTAGGTAAAAGCTGAAAGGTTTTTTTAAAGGGGCCCATTCAAAATTATTGTGCCTAATTATGGTGATAATTGTGCCATTCATTAGCCAGACCGACACTGCCTATCAGTGCCTATGAAAACAATTGCCAGCATTGCAGGTTAGCCATGGCTATGATAAGTGCTATAATACTGCGCGTTTTATTTTTATTCAAAATGTGTAAATGTTCAAAAATATTTATCCGGGTACCACGTAGTATTAAATTGAATAATAAATAAATATTTTTTCCTCACAATTTACAAAATATTACATAGTATGCTAAATATTCCCTAACCTATGAAATATTCTCAGATATTATACAAAAACAACTTTTTCTCACGAACTCAGAATTGAGCGAATCGTCCACTTATTTTACTCTCATATAAGACCCATGCATAGACTCAGGAACGACATGTATAAGCATAATATAAATCCGGTCTTTAATTATCACTGATTAAATACATTGTAATATTATAATCAGTCGAGTGATATATTTTAATCAATACTATTATAATATAATATTATATACCTAATATATTATTATGATTTTACTGAGGACTCGCTGTTTGAGTGTTCACTATTTGTATTCGTATATGACAACACTACGGCGCCAAGACTATATAATTTACTGAGAATATTATGTATATATAATATTATAGATATAACGCTCTCGATGAAATCGTATTATTTTTTTGTTTTCTGTTATATAATAATATTATTATATTATAAAATTATCCAGCTATAATCGTGTCTCTATATTTCTCCAAATTGTTTTTACATTTTCTTTTACGATAATAAGTACCTTTTTAATGTGTTCTCCCGTAGTAACCCGTTTGATTTATGCGTTATCGTCGTGTAGGCATGGGTAGGCATGTATAATATTACACTCACAGATTTCTGTGATGATAAGTATATTTTATTATTCTGTGACATCGTATTATATAGAGTACGTCCTGCGTCGGGAACCCTACGACGTATTTTTTTTTCTAATCAAATAGGTTCCAAAAACATTTTTTTTAATGCATATTGACTACTTAATAGTTAGCTTATATTCAGTTTATAATCTTTCAGTCGATATACACTTTCTTTGAAATGAATAAATTAAATAAGGAAACCAATTAGGTAGACGCAACAGTTTACCCATCATCAAAATATTTATTCGTGTATATATTATACTATATATACTTGAGCCTTCGCATTAGAATATTATTACACTAAACCATTTGACATTTAGATTTACCTACACGATAAATGGATGCGTCAGACATCGTGCACGATTTGGGTAGTACGACGCCTATAATTAAGATTATTGTAGACGTCTAGACGTAAATGATTTTTTAAGACTTAATCGTAATTAATTATTATTGAGACCAGAAAAATAACATATTATTATAATGTATAAAATACATAAAAAAAAACATTTCAAGGCGTATCCCATGATATTGTGTGATTTAAAAATATAAGCTATGTATTTATTATAGCCACGTTAACATAAATGAAAACAGTATAGTGTAAGCCATTATTTTTATTATTATTATTATATTTATGGGGAATAAGTAAAAACGCCAAACGCATAAATGAAAATATATTTTTTTAACAATTAAATTAAAATGTTAGTGTATTGGGTTACTATCATAGTAACACAGCAATAATAGTAATGATAAAAAATCTATTATGGCTTCTATACAAATGAATTGGTCTCAAAATATAAAACGAAATAATCTAATTGTGTAAAATTAATAAAAATATTATATAGTACGTAGGTACCTAATAACAATGAAATATTAAGTTGTGCATTTAAAAGTAGCATTTTAATAGGTATATATTATTTCAACCCTCGCCTTTCATTCGAAGAATTTATTTAAATAAATCAAAAACTTCACACCCCGCGCAAACATATAAATGATAACTCGATATTTAATTAATAGTCATTTATATAAATAATGGTATACATTGCTATTATTAGTAACCCCCTATAATGTAAAAAAGAAAACCTATACATTCTCCAGCCAAACGCACGTCGCCTACTATGCAAACCTACCCATAATTATATTCCTGAATAAATATTATATTTTTCGTTCCTAAATAAATAAAACGGAGGTACGCAAAGCAGTCGTAAAAAAGCTGCTCGTAATTGGACATTTTTTATAAGAAGTAAATAATAGTTTACTCGGATATTCAAAAGCAATAATGAACGTGAAAATAAAACTATGTAGGTAGGTACCTATTTATACAAATCTCAGACTGACATACCTACAGAAGTGCAGCCATAATATTAGATACATACTTCATGCACCAACTGCTGCAAGTTACAACACCCATTCATAGGTGTGCGTTGCACATCATAATATATCAGTCCAAAACCGATGCTCCTCAATCAGTTTGTTAAAACCAAATATTAACTGTATGGCCTTGGCTGTAGACATTTTAAGTAAAATACCTAAATAGAATTGAAAAAGCTGCAAGGTTGACTATATTATTAAAAATGATATTACATATTTTAATCATATAATATACCTAACTATTTACTTTTATTGGCTACGACGGTATTGTTTAATATTTAAACAATTTAACGATTTCGTTTTTGTTTTCAATTACCTAGTATTATATACCTAACTATATATTAATAATTCATTCATATTTTAGCTGCTTTAAAATTGTACGTAAGAACTAAGAACAACAAAACTATTTGTCTGTACTTGTTGTGTGAGTGCTGCACGAAACAAACACAGTATGCGTGTAAATGATTCGTCTCACTCGCTTGTCTCATATCTCATATCTGAATAATAAGTGTAGGGTAACTGCTGCCTCAATCTTTATTCGAAAATTATTATTATCTTCTTAAAACTATAGTTTTTCACCAACATTAACAGCGGTAAATGAACATTTCCCCCTCTACTGTTTTCGGTCTAGTAGGACATTTTTCTCCCGATATATTTTTGATGCCGAAATTCCCCCTCCCATTTTTTTTAAAGTACATTATTGACTTATAATACTGAATTTAATAATACAACATTATTTATTATTTAATATGAAATTATTTTTTTAAAATAAAATATAAAATATATAAAAATTATTTTTATTTTCATAATAGATTATAAATTTATATTATGTATGATCCACTCAATAACTTGAAATAATAAAAAAATAAAAAAAATAAGTATAAAATAAAATATAATTAATAATAAATAAAAATTGCCAAAAATGCCCACATAAACATGATAAATTTTGTAAAAAACATTTGATTACTGATTCTTTTGTTATTTCTAAACATATATTTTTTAGAAATTGTTCATATTTATTTATTTATTTATTTTTTTGTTTAAAATGTACCATTTTGGATATTTAGCAATTTTATAATTACTTTTGAATTTGATTCAAGTAGTTCAGTTAATCAAAAATATAAATCTATAATTTATTATATTTATGAAAATATTTGAAAATATTAGACCATAAGAAAAAAAATAATTTTATAATAAATAATAAAATAATATTATTAAATAAGTAGTAAACTTTAAAAAAAAAAATGGGAGGGAAATGTCCTATTAGACCGAAAACGTTCGGGGGGACATTCCTTATCGCTATAGTATTCACGTTCATAAAATTATTCATTTAATCATTTATTTTTGTATACACATAATTTTATAGGCGTCCGGGTTGTAATAAGGAATTATCACCACTGACCACTCCTACCATAGGACTTTTATCTGTACTTATAAAGTCTTCACTATCAAATGTTTTAGGTCAATGGTCATAAATCATATTAAAAGTATATTATTATATGAATTACAATATAAATAGTAGGTAGCAAAATCAATATTACGTGTTTTCTTTCTACTTACATAAATTACTTATGTCAAAATGTGAAACAAAAATTTTTTTTTTTGTTCAGTATGTATTATTATATTATATAATAATTTTTAATTCGTTATCTATTTATTTAAGTGTTTAACTAGGTTGTTAATAGTTATTACAATTTGTTACAGTAATAGAAATTATAACATAGGTAAATCTTAACTCGTAAGACGTATAGTTGAACGTAATAAACGAGCAAAATTAATTTCAAATTATCTTAATGTTTTTGCTTGTTTAATAATATGGAAACATTCAAACATATTATTTATCTGATATTTAAGATATCATAATATTTAAGAAGTATAATGAAAAATTGTTGGCTTCGCTCTATTATAATACCGATACATGCGAACCCGATTCATAGCAAAGTACAAAAAAATTTGTGTGGTTCTATGCGATCACAAGTTTCCCGTGCTGTCGTCCAATTGCATCATCCGGTTTCCAACTATGTCCCACTCCACTGGGAGTGAAGACTGCACATGTCTCCTCTTGGAGAAGGGGGAAGTATCATTCATATAGTGATATACCGATATATACATAGATAAATAGATCACATTATCTCCCAGCTCCCTACTACCTACTATTGATAAGCATTGACAAAGACCTTGAGGTTATTTCAATGAACAAATACAGAAAAAAAAGTTGTTCTGCTGTACAGTGGGTTACAAGTGGGTCACTGTGTAATGGATGGTATTAAATTTCAATTCAATGATATATCATTGTATAAGAAAAACGATTCTGAGCGAAAATGGTCATTCAGCCTATGACATTACTAAGTATATTTTAATTTTGATGATATTATTGTGAATAAAGTAATTTATAAATTTACCTACTAACGTGGAACCTCGTTTTAAATTTTAAATCCTTAGGTATAAAAGTTGAACATTTTATAAATTTTTAACTACAAAATTATTATTACATTTTAAATATGATATATTTTGTCAAAATTCGAACTTTAAATGCTTATAAAAAAAAAATTGTGCCTATGTATTCTTAATATTTTTCAACTATTATTGTTACAATATATCAGGAGCCTTGCTTTAAATGTTCACCCTTTTTTACCCAACAAATAACATTTTATTGATATTTATAGTAAAAAAACCTAAGAAAATTGAAAACTGACAATGCCCGTAAACAGCTAAAAAAGAGTCAAAATATTTTCAAATTTTTATGGTGTATAGAAAATAAAAATATAAACATTCAGTAAAATTTTCAAGTATAAACGTTCATTTATTTTAGAGTTAAACCAAAAACCAAAATCGATTTTGTGGAAAACCAATTTTGCGTAGAAATTCCCGTTTTTATTTAATTTTTATGTTGTTTTTCCCGTCGCTTATGAAAACTATTAGGAAATTTAAAATTAAAATTTGAACTCCCGAATGCATTAACTAGATTCACTTTCCCATCGAACAAGATAGTGTTGAAGAAAATCGAAGCAGTAATACTGCCCTAGACCGTGATGACAGACACAAAAATAAAAAATTATTATTACATTTTAAATATGATATATTTTGTCAAAATTCGAACTTTAAATGCTTATAAAAAAAAAATTGTGCCTATGTATTCTTAATATTTTTCAACTATTATTGTTACAATATATCAGGAGCCTTGCTTTAAATGTTCACCCTTTTTTACCCAACAAATAACATTTTATTGATATTTATAGTAAAAAAACCTAAGAAAATTGAAAACTGACAATGTCCGTAAACAGCTAAAAAAGAGTCAAAATATTTTAAGTAAAGTACTTTAATTACAATGATATCATACAATTTACTAAGTAATATTATAGGTTGAAAGTCGAAAGATCGTCTTCGCTCAGACTCCTTTTTCGTATACAATGATTACTGAATTCAAATTTAACACATCCATTACATTGACTCACCTAATGCACAGCAGTTTTTTAATTACTTTATGTTACTATTTAAAATGTTTTATTTTTTGTATTGATTTAAATCATAGGTTAGTTAGTAGTGACCATATATAATAAGTTATTGACCCCCCCCCCCCACTACAAAGGGTCCCGACCAACAGGTTAAGAAATACTGATGTAAACGATATAGGTAATAAACAAGTTCGCTGCTCGAAAAATATTTAAAAGTAAAATGTAAGTGTTTTATTTTATTTTATTTCTGATCCTTCACATTGTATATTTTTTTCCTCTTTTTCGATGCCTTCTCAATAAATAACGTGTCGTAACTACAAAAAACTGTTTAATGTATACCTATACAGTATACAGGGTATTTACATCACATGATTCTAATACCATTGTGTGTCTGTGTCAAAAGATTAAATATGTTTATAGGCACAAGTACCTCCGAATGCAATTAAATGGTTTATAAAAAAAAATAAAACGAATTACATTAAAAAAGTGGTCACGACCACGACTAGTTTTGAATATCCATTAGTTAGCTAGGGCGTTTATTAATGAGAAGATCCCACCTAATATATATATATGTATATTATATATGTATGGCGACGGCCATTATAATTGATTAACCAAACATTCCAAAACAATTCAACAGCTCAACAGTTTTAATATCCATTCGTAATTTTGTCGTTTATTAACAATTTTACTACATTCCACTATTACTTTAATTGACATTTTCAAAATATTTAAACTAATTTCAAGTTATTAATAAATAGCTATTTGAAATTTCATGGTAAAAATGCTTGTATAACATAATATAATATATTATACATATATTTACGAGGTTTTTCATCAGTGGACAATGGCGAATATAGGGGGACTGAGTAGGGCTTCAACCCCCCTCCCACAAAATAATGAATTCCTGTATTTCACTGTTTCTCATAAGTTGTACTTTTATATAAAAACCTAGAAATATCAAAAATCCATATCATTATGCAGAAAACGCGATTGTTTTAGATTGAAATTAAAATGTGGACAAAATCACGAACATTTGTAAATTATATTATTATAATATATTAGTGTTAAAAACATATATGGTTTTCAATTATAATAGTTTAAGCTGAACAATTTTATAATATTATTCATATTATGTAGGTAAGTATTCTTATGGAGTTCTAAAAACATAAAAATAAGTTTACGCCAGGTTTTTTTTAGACATTATTGTTCAAATTTAAGAAGTTCTATTTTTAAAGAAGTTCTAATTTTGATAAAAATTGTTATTTTATATTAATTTCATTTTTTTTTCTGAAACGATTTTAGTTATTATGCTGTAAATAAATATAATAAAACTATTAAATTATATTTCAAAATATAGGATGATGAAATTATTATTTTCCATTCTCAATGAAATTTTCAAAACAATATTTAGACTTTTTTTAAACTATTTATTCTAAGAGTCTACGTAACTATTCACTCTGTACGTCGGTATTGATGTACATGTTAATAACAATAATATATATTATGTCATATGATATTGATGTACTTACCTACATAAACAATATCATAGTAATTATTTCAGAATACCTAGTACCTACCTTTATAATATCATGTTTTTTTCTAGATCAAAACCTACCTACCTATAACTAACCTTTATATCGACAATTATTATAAATTATATTCAATGCAAGAGTTGTAGACCCAGAGTTTTATATATTATTATGTATAGTATAATATAATAATAGTTCTGGAAGCAGCCACCACGATTACACTCGAATTCTATTATGTAGGTACAAAATTAAGTAGATACGTAACATTATCACAAGGATGTTGAATTTAAAATATTAACTAAAAACTGACAAGTAAGCATTACAAATTGGCAGTGTTTGGAAAGTACGTCGTTCATGAACGCACCTTCACGCGTTCACGTTCATATACAGTGAATGATACGCGAACAGAATTTGAACGGTGTTTATATTTTTAATCAATTTCATTGATTTTTAAGACGTTCAATTTATTCATTGAATAAATATTATATGTATATAATATATTAATTAATTATATTATAATAATAATATATTCATTTTTCCCATTATAATTCCTATAATATTTGTTTGATTGCAAAATATATAAATTAAATACGTGAAATTCCAGTGTCCCCGGCTAGATAATATACAACAACAATAATATTATGATTTCCACGAATTTCTTAATAAGTACCCTAGTTTCTCTTAATTTTATCACTAGGAAATCCTTATCAAAATGTAACTCAAATAACGTGTCAGATATTAAAAATTAATTCAGCTACTTTATAAATTTTATATGCTCTAAAGTGTAAATTGTATTTTTATTTTTTGGTTGAGTCGTATATTATGTTTATGGGTTTTTAATTTTTATATTAACTGCAGGCTAACTGTTCCTAAAAAAAAAAAAAATCAATAACGACCCAATGAAAACGCGTCCATTTTTTAAAAGAACGTGAACGTGAACTCGTTCGTTTGAAAAAAAACATGAGATTGAACGTGAACGAGTTCATTTTTTTAGTGAATGTTCCGAACACTACAAATTGGATAATTATGCATAGCCATCAATCATGTAATTTTCAATTAAATATTAAAGAATATTTATTATGATATACTTACCTATTTTAAATAAATCTTCATTTAAATATAATAATAAATACAACAGAAATTAAAACTATTATAAATAAAAATAATAATTTTTACCTATGTTGCTGGTATGATTATCTTTTAAAATATCCAAAATAAATACTTATGAAAAAATATTCATAATAGTATTTCGTATTATTTTGAACAAGTACTACCTAAACTTTAAAATAAGTTTATATTCGATCTAATTCGTTTAACAAAGGATCAAAAAACATGCAAATTCGTTAGCTCTGCTTACTATAAACATAATATACTGTACACCACGTCATAAAACAAACAACCTACAAGATAAATTTGTGACTTAAAATTTGAGTTACCCAATCATGTTTTTAGTGCAGGTGGTTTGCTCATTACCTATTTTACAAAGGAACGGTGGAGTTGTAAGTATAATTTAGGTATTGTGGGGTTTGTAAGAAAAACAATAAAAATAAAGTAACACGATTAATATAGTTTATTATTTGTAACGTAAATAATTTTGTTATGATACTATGATAGACTATTCAAGCAAAAAATATTAATAATAATAATAATAATAATGATAGGTATAACATGAGCAGGTACGATGATAAACATTTAGAACAAAAACACCCTTTTAGTTTTGAGCATAAGTAAAACGTATACAAACGACGTAATAATAATATTATACATCATTGAGTATTCGTGTACATATATTGTAAAATATACTAATTACAATATAATATACCTACCTACTCAATGATAACAATATGTATTATTACTTATTTTAATGATAATATTAAATCGTATGGTTGAAAATATTAAAGGGTAGGTGTATAAAGAATACAATATAATATGGTGGTCTAATCGTACTACGGCCGATCGGATTTTATAATAATATGTATTATGATTTATGACGTATAATGATATGGTTTACAATTATAGCTGTTATATTATGACATCGTGGCTCGGACTATAGACCTTTTTTAATGGTCAACTTTGACTATTATTAATATTGTTATTTTAAATTGTTGCATTATAATATTTTACTGTGGCGATCATTCTTCAATAATTGTTTCCAATCGTTCGACCCAATTAATATCTTCGACACCTTCCACATTCCTCGAGCCCATGGTCGTCTCTTCTCTATCATAATGATGTAGGGTTATTTGGTAAGTTATCGGATGATTCGTAGGTTGATTTTGAGAATAATTTACTAGCCTTACACTCTCATGCATCCATTCCGGGATCGCTCTTTTCGCCCGTCTCGACAGGATAGGTTGTGTATCATTCGTAGGGCGGCGGCGGCGACGACCGCGCACGCCACTGCCATTTTCTGCTCCTTGGGCCATTGAATCGTTGTTTCCAATGTTGTTAGACATCTGCAGTGATATAATATCATACAAACATGTTATCAGTACTGGTTTTGAGAAGTTAGGGGAGGACTGGGAAGAAATTTTGGTTTCACTTGTACGAGGACGCATCGACATTTATTTTGAATAAAGAAAAATACCAGTTATTTTTTTTATAAGAGTAACCAATTCCTGAACCAAGCACAAGAACATAATACTATGCATTTATCATTACCTATTTATTGGCACAATTTTTAGTTAAGAGTCTTATATTGGTAATATACTTATCGTATTTAATAAGTCCCTATTAAAATATTATTACTAGATTTATAGCGTAACGTCGTAACTATTTATGTGTAAAAATACATAACTAGATAGTTAAATTGAATGACGATCCAATGATAACAATATTGTGATGGTACCTATAGAGTGAATACTATAGACAATACGGTATTAAACGATTTTACTTATTAAAATAAGGATAGAAAATAGTCGTATGTAATTTACACATATGAATATTGTTCAACTTTGTAAGTTTGTAATTTGCGCCACATAAAACATAAAACTATATAAAAGGACATAATTGTAATTTGAGCCACACTAAAATAATTAATAATATATTTTTTTAACTTCTTCGCGTGTTTTTTATTTTATTGTATTTAATCCATTAATCAGATTTATTTTAATGAATATATTTCAAGAAATATATTAAAATGTACATAAACTAAACTAAAAAAATATACGCTAGGTACCTAATTGAAATTTTAGGTACTTATACAGAATTATGCGCCAGGGACTAGGGAGTCTCTTAAATTTCCTATGTTCGATAAAATGTATTTATGTTGACGACAATTTCGAATACTGTGCGAAGTATTTTTATCCATTATTTTCTATTCATGGTTATAAAGATAATTCATATTATGTTCCTTTAGTATTTTGTCTACTTCAAGAGAAGCAAAAAAATACTTATATAAAAACATTAAAATCAACTATCCTTTATTGACCTGTGTTTACAATTTAAGTCAACAAAAGTTACTGTCGACTTAGTAAGAATTAATAAATGTCATATATTCGTATATTTTTATGCTACATATTTATGGCCCAATCTCCGGGTAGTAAAATATAAATAAATATTTTATACGAAGCAGGTAGATAACATTTGGCCAAAAACTGTAAAGAGAATTAAGTAGGCAATACAATATTTAAAAATCAGAAATATTATAATTTATTGACCAAACATTGATCATGTTATTTATTCTCGTTTTAAATATGGTAGAACTGTTATGAGCCCTGTAAATGTATCAGGTAAATTCAAATAATTGAAATGGAAAGTCTTGTGCTGATAAAAATAATTTATATATCAATAAATCAACTAACATTTAATTTTCTGCCGTGAATCACATTACCAAAATTAATATTTAAATGTGGAGCAAATCACATATCGTTTTTATATTTTTGCGCAGATTACAAGTACTTATTTAAATGTACCTATTGGCGGTGAAATAATGACAAACTCTGATATGATTTTCACTAAATAGTTATACATCACGTCATAAAACAAACAAATAACCTGTAAATGTTTAACTTAGAAAAACGTATGAAATAATGCGTGGAGTGATCAAATCAATTTATTAATACAACTTACAGGCCTATGCTTAATTGTTTGTACTCATATTAATATTTATTAGATAACTCATATATATTATTATTTTTACAATGAATGTTTTTCTTTTTAGATTCAGATCAACTAGAGTTTTTATTCTTACATACTTTTTTGGATAGGTATAGGGAAAAGGTTCAAAATATTTCTGATGCTCATACTATACCTATCGATCGACAGACAGTTTTATCTAAATGTTAAAGTAAAGAGTTGAATATTTTTATTTTGTATCGATTTTCGTCTATTCTAAATTTCTAATGTTATAGGGACTTAATTAAATATCTATTAAAAATGTGCAGATTGATTAAGCCAAAGAAATGTTTAAAAAATCCTACAAACGACGATATAAGTATTTATTTTTGTTTGGCTTAATCTGTAGTCTGAGCATTTTAAATACTTTTGGCGTCCATGGCCAAACATTAAGACTAATGAGAAAATCGAAAAATGTTTTCAACTCATTAAATTAGTACTTAGATAAAACTGTCAGTCTATCAATATAATATGCTCTAAAGGAACATTTATAAAGATATTAGACATTCTTAGTATACAAAAAAGTATGAAATTAAAAAAATCAAGTGAGGCTATAGGCTCAAATGTTATGTGAGACTAAAACTAATATAAAATAATAATAGGTATATTGAGTTATAGTGAGTTTTGTAAAGGTAATAAATAATATTATTATATGCGTAAGAAAATAATCACAAGCATGTATTAATAATAATTAATTGGTGAACTAAATAGGTACACGTATTTTATACCTATTTATTATAAGTCTCCCAACACCTATATAAATGTATAAAGAAAATAAGAAAAACGATGTTATCATTTGAGTGTTTAACTCCGGACTACATTTCACGTTTTTAAAATGAGTTTATGGATGTCAAACAATAACATGTTTTGTTAAACTTCGTTAAACACATTTTAAAAAGAGAAATTATCAAATTCTAAAAAAATTTAATAATTAATTAAACACAATTGTATAGATCCCAATCTCAAAGTAAAAATATTTCGAATGAAAAACTAAAAAATTAAGAAATACTATTTAATATAATAATTATACAACAAATTAACTAAATACAATATTTTTATTTATTATTACGTACTAAATCAATAGTGAACAGATAATTACACAAAAGAGAGAATTAAATTATATTTATATTCATTTAAAGTGCAATTCAAAGTTACAAATTCATTGAAAAACCACACTTCAATAACGTTAACACTTAACACACAATATTTTGACTATTTTTGAATGTAAATCATATCCTCCAATTCTATCAATGATATATGGAGGTAGGTAATATCAACCTATGTAGTTTTTTGTTAAAAATAACTACCGATATTATTTAGAGACAATGTTGTTAATTTAAAAATGTGTCCTTAAAATAAAGATAAAATATAAATTGAAAAGGGATTTATCCGAATTTAAGCCCAGAGTTACTTTATTATACGTTATACCTAATTATTATAAGACGTGTACCTGTAACGTATAAACGAATCATTTGTGATTATTTAATCGAAAAAAAATATTATAAACTAAAAACTGTGAGTTTATTAAGTTTAATTATAAATTTATAAACATAATTGTCTATTTTATTATGATTTATGAACACCAAGAATACAAGTCCGTACTCAGCTGTATGGATTAGCTAATAGGTAAGTTAATAATTAATTCAAGTCGAGTACACACAATCAAATATAATATAAATAGTTTTTTGTTTGGATATTATTAACAATCGCATAAACTAATACCTATTATATAATATTGTTTTCGGACGGTATAATATCATTGTAACAATAAAGCATAATTTATTGCTCAATACATTTTTTTTCGTCATTGGAAAGACAGAAAATAGATATACAAATCCGGTAAATAGACTAAGATATTAGAAAGAGAGAGAGAGAGAGAGAGAGAGAGAGAGAGAGAGAGAGAGAGAGATAGGCAAACATACTATAGATGTCCTACTTACAGATTGTCTTATTTATTTCTATTACTATTATAACTTATAACATAATATCTATTATATTATTTTAGTATTACATAATATTGTTACGATTGATTTTTAGGCCACTTATTCACCATAGGCCGAATTCTATATTGTAGGTAAATATTTACAATCGAGTCGTTTATATTATAATATAATAATCATTTACATAATAATATGTGCATCTTATAATTTATTTTTTCCTTTAAAAAATTTGCTTCAAACCAAATAGTTATCATAATTTTAATGGTGACGAGGTGGCCGAGCGGTCTAACGCATCGGCTGAGGCGCTGCCGGTCGCGGTTTCGATTCTCGACCACCGGGTGGCATTTTTCTCCGGGCAAGTCACGGTGCCCGGAGAACAATTGCCGCCATCCCCCACTCCAGGTCATGGCAGAAACCTAAGGGGGCCCTATTCGAAATTCTGCCAAAAAATACACCCACGTGTAACACACCTACCGTTCCAAAACCTACAATCCCACACCCCCTCCCAATGGCCTAAGTTGCAGCTGGACAATTAATACAAAATTTAAAAAAAATAATAATTATAATATTTTTATAAGTTTGGGTATCGCGATTTGTTGAGATCATATTATTATATTAATTAATTATTTCGGAGCGTACTACCGTACCACCGTAGTGCATACGGCATAGTCTAAACAGGCGTTTTACAATACCTATATAATAATATGTATGGATTATTCGTATAATATTTCTTAATAGTACCATACACAATATTAAGTAATATTCGATGAAGTAAATATGAATTTAAATATGTATTTTTAATTAATCGGAAACTATATTGAATAAAACTGTAAAAAAACGTTCATCGAATAATGCACAGGTAATTATTAATACTTAATAGCTACTACGAGTCTTCGTTCTTATCAAGCATTCGATTTTGTTTTATTATTTTTTAAACACAAGCTGCAAAGCGATATTATTCTCAAATAGTAACTTAACTTAATTCATGTTTATCGTACAAGACAATCATAATTCATCATTGTAGTTTTTTTGATTTTTCTACTTATAATACTAAAAATTCTCAAAAATGTTTCATGTTTAATTATTTTGTAATCATAATGTTGATTAATTCAAAATGGTAACCCCTACTTCTAAATTTCTATTCGAAAAACTCATTTATTTCAGTAAATCTCAAAGTGTTAACATCAAATATTTAACCATAGGTTAATTATTTAAAATTTGTGTAATGAGTGCATATTTAAATATAGCGCAAGATAATTTAGAGTGCACTAGCAACACTATAATACTTCCGATTCATGAATAAAACAATTTTGGTTACAAAACCACGTTATTTGTTAAGCTATGTAGAGTATTAAATACTTAACTCTATCATTAAAATATTATAATATATAGTCATATAATAGTAATATTATTCGTAGAACCATTTAATTATCGTACTTTTTAACGTCACTTAAACAGTACAAGTGCAAGCAGTTGGTCAAATATTATTATTTATATTGCATTTATTTTGTATTATAAAACCGTCATAGACAATACTCATACGAATACTAAACTACTTATACTAATACTATTACTAATGTTAATACTAGATAAAGTCATGTCTGCTGCTGTAGCTTTTTATGTACCTATTATATTCGATAACGTATAAATATATTCAAACGAAATAAAACAAGTCTTTCCAACATTTTTCTTTTGTGCCAAAGATATAATAATCCCAAATATTTGCAATCACCGTAGTACCGTACAATAAGTAATATACTATCGAAACACTACTCTACAGTTACTATTAAACACATTACTCGGATAACGGCCGTGCTGAGAGGATTCTACATACCACCAACATAATAATATTATGCATCCTATTCAAATAAGGATGACGCGTATATCGGCGCTTGTGAATTTTACTGGTTTTCAGAAAGACGATTTTAGGGTCTATAAATTCTATAAATAAATTTTTTGACCAACAAAAATATGTATAAATTCAACCAGTAGGTAATAAATAAATATAAATTTCACCGATATTATATGAAAAATCAAATCCAAATTTTTAAGCACGATTACCTATACATACAAATATTTAATATATAAATATGATAAAAAAATAAAAACGAAATTTTCCAATTAGGTATAAGCTTGTACTATAATATTAATTATTAAGCTGTATATTAGGTATGTTTATTCAGAACAGAACGTCAACTTTACAAAATTATAACTATAATAATCAAAAAATCAAATATTTAATCAATAAAAATGATAGTCTGTGGCATTTAACACGTTGTGTAATTAGTTTTAGTCTTAAATCGGTGTGAGAAGAGGGGGTTGTCGGGAAGTTAGTAAAATACAATTTAAAAAGAATATGATTTGCAAAAATGAATACCAATAAAGTTGACGTTTATTTCACAGGTAAAAATAGGAACGATGGAATTTACGTAGGTACAAAAAAAATATATTTAATATTATTGAATTTATATTTGTCTACGCGTATTATGTCGAACACAATTGTAATTTCCGATAAGTCCAGAAACAGACAATAAGCCAGAAATATATATTATGTTAATAGTTATTTTTGATTTTAGCCAAAAAATCAGCGTTATTGTAATAATTAACATATGAATTGTATTTTGCTAATATCGTATGCATACGTAACATAACTATTATTCTTAGAAATTCAAAATAATAATTTGCTCTAACTTGGGAAATTTTCATTACATTTTAATATTTTTTTATTTTTAACTGTTTTAAAAAATACAATCAACCAAATGGCTATATTGGGAATTCAAAAAACTTATTTGCTAAGAAAATTTTTTTATAATTTTTGAATTTTTGAAAAAAAAATTGAATAATATGCTATTCAGTCAGAATTTCCATACTTATTACTGTAAAAAAATTGCATTTCAATATATTGATTTCCCGTGGACATATTAAGGGTAATATAGGACAGTATTTATAGTGTTAGCGTCGGTCGCGGGGTGACATGTATTGTTTACTATTTGATGCACAATATAACGAGCAAGCATTACAAAAATGATTCACTCTCGGCACCCTCGGAGACTGAGGGTTTGTGTGAGCGAACCCTCCCAGAATTACGACCGAAGTACTAATAATAATAATAAAAAAAAAACACGTTTGCCGGTCGGCGAATGACGCAGACAAAAATGCGTTATAATATATTATATATAGGTACTATATCTACAATATAAAGGGAGCCGTGAAGGCGAAAACCCACCTGCTCTTTCGATGGAATGCTGATGATTGTCCTCGTATATGCCTTCACTACTGTCGTAGTAAATCTTGCCAACTTCGTCAGTGATCTTCGTACGCTGAATTGAGACTACAGGCTGCAGTAAGCGGCTTCTGTAACAACAGTTGAAAATGAAATGCCGCTGTTCTGAGTCTTATCGCGCACGCTGCCTAATTGATTGGCCCCTCCCCCCGCATATCGCATCCCTTCACAACCACTAACACCATTCCCCTCCGGCAGAAAACGTTTCCAGCTGGCGTTGACGTCCGTAAAATACATGTCAAAAACAATGTCGTAAACCAGACGCCTTTATTTCGAAATTACTACATTATAGATAATATTAATTGTGTATTTATCATATTATTATCGTATATATAATCATCGCCCCACGATAATCGCCCCGACGTCCTTTAATGTGTCCAAAGAATTACGTATAATATCTATTGAAGAATAGGTAACACAAAAATGTACATATTTTATAAAAGTTCAAATAATATAAATATGATGTTTAATATTTATTACAAAAACTTTCCTTTTGGATAAAACCACTAACCACTAACCAGTGAAACAAAACTTTATATTGTGAATTTGTGATATATACTATAGCAATAATTGTATGGCATATTACAAATAATAGAGATTTAAGTATAGCATAATTACATGGAAAGTGTCTTGTTAATGAATATAATATAGCAACGGGGAATGGCAGATATTTTCCTTTCTATCATAAATTAACTATTATAAAATGTATATAATATAATATTATACATTTTTTTTATGATATGAAATAAAATATTATTTGAAACCTTTGGCATCAAACTAAATACTCAGTTTTTCAGTCCATTGGAGTACACTTATTCTCATATTGTGTTGGCTGTAATGTATTTTACTCTATGTATAAATAAAACATTTAAGACGCTGCACGTGTAGATATGAATAGTAATAATAGCCATAGTTATAATAATAATTCGGGTAAACACTAAAAATAACACTGTGTATCAGAAATCGGAATGTATCCCTAAGCACATACAGCTGTATATGTCAAACGAATAATATGGGATGGTTTATCGAAAACCATTAAAATTTAGTGCTGACCAGAATATAATAATATATGGTACTGACCGTTGTTAAAGATTCATTCGACCTTTTTTTTCTTTAGCACCATGATTTTATACTAGGTATATTGTGCTATATAAAGCAGTGTTTCCCAGCTGGTGGTCTGAGGACTCATCTCAAGTGATACGCGATGCCTAAGAATGTGTGTCACGACTCCCAATTTTAACTTAAAAGTTGAAAAATAAAAAAAAGAGTGAAATTGTATTTGTGGTTAAGTGTACGCAATTTGTTCATTATACGTTAATCATAAGTGATTAATAGCTGGCAGTCTAATATACGGCTCGATTGATAGCGATTTATATACAGTTTATGTATATACGATTTATTAATATTAAAATATTAAATACCAAAATTTGAATTTGAATCACCTTGTGTAGGAATCACTGGTTTAAAGTCCAAGTAATAAAGGTCAAATAGGCAACAGTATATCGATACGGCGATACATTAGGTATGCAGCAAATAAGTACGCATATTTTGATCGGTGATTTTTTATAATTTGGTGTACTCCACAGAGATAATAATATAATATAAAATAAATATACACAAAACTCCTACAGCTATTGAATACATACATTTCGGGGAACTCTTTTTGCTGTATATTAGTATCTCGTCTGTCGTTATTGAGTGGGTAACTACACCTCTGCACTATATTAGATGTGTTAAATATTTTAAATTCGATGATAAATAATTGCTACACAAAACTATTCTGGACGGCGTCGGTCTGTATATCTATGAAAGATATTTTATTATATCTCAATATTATCAGACATTAATTTAATGTTTGACGAAAATATTGAGTTTATTATATTATTAATATTTAATTATTATAATAGCTATTATACATTTATATAATTTATTTTTGTTATTAACTTATGAGTCAATACCGCCCTTACCGAACAATTGTGTAAATAGGTTTATGTTATAATAAATGAGGCATAAGGAATAGCTTAAAATTAATTTAAATGTTTTGAACATACCATTGTGAATATAAAATATACATAATAGTCAGCAATAATAACATTTTTAAATTATAATATATTTTATATTTCTTTAGGTCACATTAATACATTATATAGATTTTTAAAATGTAATTCTTACAAAAATTCGAGTGGTTTAAATTGGTTTTAAATATGTAATCAAAAATTATCATGGGATGTTGTTTGTTCTTTAGGTATTACCATTGATTATAAATACTGTAGATCACTCACTGGCCCGTATTTACTCGGCGTGAAATATTGACGAAAAATGGATGGTGGCCGTTTGGAGTGCTGTCGTCGTTCTACAAGCCAGTGAGAGATCTATAGTATTCATAATCAATGGTAATACATTACCGACACAGATGTGCCTTTCAAATATATTATGTGCTGGTCGCTCTAAAATATCAAATTACATGTACGTAATAATATGTTTAAACAAAAATCCAGACACGCCTCTGTTATCTCGCATATGGAATTTAACAAACACAAGTCTGAAAAAAAAGATTAGTCATAATATTAACGTTTGGGGAATTGGTTGATAGATAAATTTAAAAAATAATGAAAAACCTTGAAGTCTTTTATCTACAAAGTAGTTCTAGAAAAGCCATAAAAGATTTAAAGCCGTTAGTAAAAGTATTCATACCCAAAAGCGATTTCTACGAAAATTTAATTTGATAAGCACGTCGATTATACATCTCTATATTATAATATAATATTTTAATGCATGTGTGATTTGCCACACAATTATACCAAATACGTTGCTTATCTATTATACGAACGATTTAAATACTGGACAGCACAATTATTGACATTTTATGTCTTTGCTTTGGCACATAGAATCGAAAAACGTTACCTTTACGTTACAAAAAAACGTTACGTTATTTATTTATGTTTATAAATGTTTGCCATGGGTTTTAAAACTATTAAAATAATAATTATTATGTCTTTCCTTTGGCACACAGAATCGAAATCGAAAAACGTTACGTTACGAAAAAAAATTGTAAAATATAATTTTTCTAATCCGAGATATTCAAAATCGATATACGCGCTTTCACACGTAAGTTAGGTGATAGATATATGATGGCAAGGACAACAAAGACATAAAATGTGGTACTTCATTGTAGACTCGTGTGCAATATGATTTTTGATTTGTATTATTATTAAATTAGCATTAATCTTTTAATAATGTGTAGACGCGTATAATACTGGTTAGGTATGTTTACGACTTATATTAAAATATATGTGAATATTGTTGCCTTCTTGGAAATCGTATGACTATTGTGTTCGTAGATTTCAGTTTCCTG
This sequence comes from Macrosiphum euphorbiae, assembly GCA_949089665.1. Taxonomy (NCBI): domain Eukaryota; kingdom Metazoa; phylum Arthropoda; class Insecta; order Hemiptera; family Aphididae; genus Macrosiphum; species Macrosiphum euphorbiae. Next base: position 11,790,823 of record CARXXK010000001.1, on the reverse strand, counting down.
AATATCTTAATTATAATATTATATTATACGACTTAAAAACAAGACTTTACAAATATGTACAATCTGACGATTTATTTCACGCCTAGCGATATAAATACTGAACCATATTATGATTATTAGTATAATTAGTATAATATTATATTAATATATAATTAATATTATTAGATTGTATAATGTTCAATGAGACAATATTGTGTAGTATACCCAGCTGTAAACGTCGTATAATATTTACATGTAACGTAGGCGGACATTTTACAATGTTAAAGTAGGTAGTGGATAATAGTAATAATATGTTTATCCGCACCCTAAATAAGTTCAAAGGCTTGATAATTATTTGAGTAGACAAAGCCACGTGGTTGGGATGACAGAACTTCAATATCCGAAATTAGTTGTGGGTGGCTTGTTTCAGAAATGTCACTACAAGATACAGATTATCAGACCACAAAATCCAAAAGCCCAGATAAAACACCAACGTTGAATTGGGAGTAATTAGTGATGTAAGTAAGCCCTTTGTCCCTTAAAAATATTTGTACAAGTATTATTATGTACCTACCTACTAACTAACAAGTCGGTAATCTTATTTTTAACAAAAACTATTGGACACCGTATACAGTGTTATGTATTTTTGAATTCCTCCATACTTCGTAAATATTAAAAAATACTCAGGAGCAAATATAAGACAATCGATCATTTTCATTTTTTGTGATTGACATATTATTATATACGATTTCATGGGAAAATTAAGGTGGCCCTAAACCACCAAGGCGCCAAGAACAATTATTATCCTGGCTCCGTGTCTACGGGTGGGTAAACATTCACCGTCGAAAAACGTAAGCACGTACACGCATTAGTTGATGAACAATATAATACTATTATGTATTGTCAACCTATCGATCACCTGAGAGGTGCGTGTCACTTAGGATAGTTATTATAATATTATTATCTACGATATACCTACAGATGTATATATATATATGACAGCGCAGTGCGTGCAAATAAGGGACTGTGGTAATATTATAATATAGTGTCCCACCATGATAAGGTTTTCGTTAATATTACAATTTTTATTTATTTAACACTGTATACTATGCAATTTAAAAAAATTAAGAAAGTGTGTGAGCCCAAAATTACACTCTGGGGAGTAAAACTTCTTTCATAAGTAATTTGGCTGTGAAATTATAAGTGAATCATGGAGAGAGTGAGAAAAATCAATACAATAAAAAAAAAAAACACTTACAATTACATAACAATTACTATTGGTTTATGGTAACTGAAGTGGAAAATAGAAATAGAAAATAGAAATTAAAATAGAACCTTCTCCGTGATATAATTTTAAAAATTTAAAAATTAAAAAAAAAAAGAAATTTAGTTTGGTTTCAAAAGGTGGACAAGTTGGTACCGATCTGCTGTACAGTAGTTGTAATGGATGTGTTATATTTGAATACAATAATGAACCATTGTATACGAAAAACGATTCTAAGTGGTTAGCGTAGTCCTTATAATTTTATAATTTTTTATTCGTTACTATAGTGATAATACAAATATTAATTTTATTAACTTAGACTAGGGTGACCATACTTAAAAAAATAAAATACAGGACAAAAATATTATCATATTGTTATATTATATTAATAATTTAATATATAGCATTTTTAAATTAAGAAGTATTTATTTTATTTTTTGTTGTCCAATAAGATAACGCTTGTGAACGACTTAGGATATTATTAATATTTATTTACTTCGTAATATGCTCACATATGATTACGAACTGGTCGCGCTGATCGGTAAATATACTGTTATACATCCGGTTTATGCGTCACCGACAACAATGTGATGCAGCAATAATAATGGTAAAAACAAAAATCCAAAAATACAATCGAAAAGTAAAGATTTTTATATTATTCTATTTAATAATGTCATTTTAAAAATTTCAAAAATTATATACATTAACAATAAATCATAAAACGGGATTAATATGGGACAGATTTGAAATTACGGGACAAAAAGCATCCTGAGAGAAGTTTGTCAGGATAACAGGACACAAAGCCGAAATAAAGGACAATCCTGTGTAAAACAGGACGTATGGTCACCCTAACTTAGACAAATGCTACTGCGATAGGAACCTTCTACGTGATATAATCTTTCATTCAAATAAAAAAAAAAATTAAGACAGTCGGTCCAAGGGTTTCCGAGAACATTAGCATCAAAGTTTTCGTTTCATTCTGAGTTACAATTTTTTTCCACCCACACCTCAAGAAAGAAGTTTCATTTCAAAACATTATATATTTAGAGACGTCCGAACACGGAGATGATGAGCATATAGGAACTATGCAACACGCCGAGAAATACCAGTAAATCGTACCAAACCTAGACTTAACTAGTACATAGTTAGTATTATAGTCTTTAAAAGATAAATATATTTTTAAACACTATGGAATAGTAGATCAAACATTTCGGTTTTCCGGCTTCATACACATACTTGACTGTGACTGTTTTCATTCAACTATTCGAAATCTCAATGCAACAGTTTCGAAAACAACTCAATATTATATAGTTACATGGACAACTCGGTTCCTATATATTGCAGTATAAATATTGTAAACAAAATACAATACCATCTATATACCTATATAGTATAATTTTGCATTTTTTTATGCCCGTGGGTGGAACGAACATTTAAAATATGCAATTTATAATGCAGTAATGGAAAATCTTGTTTTCATTCGATCAACCGCAGAGTAACCAGTGGTGAAAAGCAATTATTTCGATACTCGACCGCATATTATATAATCAACTTTGTATCATATATGATTGATACCTAAACACGTGTGATGTTTGGAAAACGTAATAACGCTATAATAATAATATGCGGGGCCTACATTGACTCATTGGAGTCGACAGAACGGAAATTAAACCGTCGAATCGACTTAGGTCCCTCGCGTATCAAACGGATCGTCCATCACTACGAATTACTCGCGCGCGATTTATCGCTGAGCTTTGGCGGGTTGACCGACGACGTTTATTTAATACATTTAATCTACATCAGACCCTACGTTATTGAACAATATAACGCTCTTGCGGTTTTATTAAATACGGCAGAAAGTATTGCACTTGATGAACTAATACTTGATCGACTTATGCTAATTATACAATATATAACGTTCCTAAACTTCGATCACACAGGTATGATGTGCGGAATGTGAAGCGTATTATTACATATTAACTATGATTAAATCTTTTAAATTAGGTACCTACGCTAAGACAATATAAAGAAATGTTTATTATTTTCCATGAACTATAAACATATATATCAATTTAAGCATTATCTTCAAAAATTAATAAAATTAATACCAAATAAATAAATAGCTAATATTACAGCAACACCTATTACACCAACTAAATTTTATTAATAATATTTGTACAAACTAGGTGTAAAATAATGTATTAAAATAAATATTGGTATTTTAATTTGCGATTCAATATGTGTATAGATCATACAAACATCTGGGTAACTTATATAACTAATCATAATGCATCAACATTTATTGTTCATTATAATAACTTAATTTTTTATTCTCAACGTTAATGTTTTAAAAGTAGAATTTTCATAACAATGAAGGTGGAAAAAATTATGAATAATACAAAATATATATAATCAAAAACCATTTTGGTTTTTGTTGTTATCCATAAATAAATAACCGTAGAGACTTGACATTTTTACAAAATATTTATATTATATTTTTCTAGGCATGGTAAAGTTTCAAAAATATTACTACTCTTTTTAAGCAGTTTATAGACATTTAAAGTGTTTTTATTTTTTGTTTTAACTCAATATAATATTATATGTAGATATGATAACATTATTGTTTTTACTTTTTGAGTAAAAAGTTATAGAATTGTATACTAGGCTCGTCAAAAGTTGACTTACTTTAATTACAAAATGGCTGTTATTAAAAATCTGTTGTTATTCAAATACTTATAACCGTATGTACTTAAAATGTTCATAGAAAGTTTATTTTATCATTTTCTATGAACGATAACATTTTATAAGTTTTTCTACTTGTTTTGAGTTATTTATAGACATTTTCAATTTTCAATTTTTTAGGTTTTTATTCTATAAGTGTCAATACAATTTTATTCGTTGTGTCAAGAAGCTTGAAAATTTAGTACAAGGTTCCTCATAAGTATTTATAATAGAAGTTGAGAAATATTATCCATAGCCCTAGACAGATTTTTTTTTTATAAGTATTTATTGTTCAGATTTTTACAACATATATCAAAATCTAGAAAATTTTAAAATTATTTTGTAGGTCAATTGTTCAATTTCTATAGCTAAGGGTTAATAATTTAAAACAAGGATTCTCATAAATAGTTCGTACTGTAAGACATATTATATTAGCACAGCTATTTTTTATATACAACTTAAGTTCATATTTTGACGAAATTATATATTAAGACCAAGAATAACGGTTTTAGTTATTTTATTGTACCTAATTAAAAATATTATTCATATATGCATATAAGACTTTTAAATTACCTATATAATTATATTTCATAAGCACAATGACATTTTTAAATGTAATTTTTTTACAAAAATAAATTTAACCCAACTGTTTTACTAATGCCTAATAATTGTAAAATAAATTACTTTAATCACAATAATCTAATCGAATATACTTAGATTTTTATAGCCTATACTATTATAGGCTGACAGATCGTTTTTAGATTTCACACAGAATCGTTTTTCGTATGCAAAGGTTTTAAATCATTGAATTCAAAATATATAACACATCCATTACAGTGACTTACTAGAGTCTAGACACCTAATGTAGTTACCCATTTACCCACTTTTTTGCGATATATGTTATAGAATACTATTTTTTTTTTTATGAAAATAATACTATATAATTCAATGCTTGATTGTGAACAGGTTATTTAGGAAATGCTACACAGCTATAATTTTAGCTCATATTCATTGAAATAAATAGAAAAACAAAAACAACTACAAACATGCTGTTGTGGACATGTTTTGGTTGAAACTTTCTAATTATAAATATATAATATTTCATGTAAAATTTATTATCAAATGAATATACTCTGCATTTATATATGGATTATAATATAACTCAATACCATAATGACATAACATTATTTTGAAGTAGTGTACTACCAGATAAAATATATCAAACAAATCAACACTATTATAATATTATATTAGGTACTTATATTGCATATTATAACAAATTCATTGAACATAATAATTTAATGAATACGGTACTACGCGATAGACATTCTAAAAAAATGTTATACTGCGCACACATATTTTTAATATATATGTGCATAAAACTGTTATATATACATTGTTTTTATATGATTTGTTGTAAATGGGATGTTTATTTTTACGTAAATAAATAATTAAATAAATAAAAGAAATGCACAAATTTAAAAGGAGGGAGAACTGTGATGACAGATAAATCATTCAATATCATCATTGGGATGACGGTCGTCCACGTTGTCGATAATCCACGCTCCCAGAATATTTTGTAACCAAATATCATCTCCGTCCATCAATATGTCCATGATAAAGTCAGATTCAATACAAGGATGTTCTCCCTCTACTAAAACTTTGTAATCATAAGTACTATCAGAACCAAACATCTACAAAAATAAAAATAATATAAGAATTACACCTAATATTATTGTATGAAGTTAATAAGATATTAATAAAACAATTTAAACATTCAAATTGGTAAATCACACGGTTATAATAATTAAAAAAATAATCGAAAACGAGCTCTTCTAAATTATTTATTTATACTCGTGGTATGTTCAAGGTACGATAAGACGATCTATTTTCTCTCATAAATAAATAAATAATTTTATTGTAAAATATACTCTCAAACTAGTATGATTTTGTACACAAAAAAACGTATAGTTATATCAGACACCCATTTATCTATTACTATAGGTAATAATTTAGGTGTTTATTTTTGACATCTGACTACAAACTACGATAGCCTTTCTGAAAAATCATTAGTCAACGCAAAACGAATTTAAACTTAATTTTGCTTACCTAATGTAATCGGGCCATCGGGGAGTCAGAAATGAAAGTAAGTACCTAATGCATCTGATGAATCATTCATCATCATAATTTTCAGAGTCAGACTCGTCCTCGTCGTCATCAACGATTATAATCCTCCTAATAGGTTCTATTATTTCAATATCCTCCCTATAAAATGGTATAACACACGGTTCCTCTTTGTATGGTATTTTATTATTACACATCTACAAGAATATATAAAAAAAAATTACACCTATTGTAATTGTACAGAGTTTATAGAATACTTATGGACAAATCCAACACAGTAATATATTATATATTAGTCATACGTTTTGTATTTTATAAGTAATAATACGTACCTATTATAACTGTAATTTATAAATGCAATTTTAGAAGAAAGCCCGGAAGTTGCTTTGCTTTATACTCGAACATACCTCGACATTTGTCATTAAAATATAAGTCACTGTTATAATATAATTGTTAAATTTGAATTCAATGATAAATCATTGTGCACACCCAAGGAAAACTATTCTGATCGCAGACGGTCCATCCTCCTAATATAATATGCCTAAGAATATTTTATAATTATTTATTTTTCTACAGTACCTAATAATGCTGTAGGTTGAACTAAATGTTGATAACAACAAATTGCAAATATTATATAGTAATTATTATGATATTAGTTCATATAATATATTAATATGACTATAGTTATTATAATAACATAAGTATAAGTCAATACTGACGTATAGTATGCAGAACAGTACAAATAGGTTGGTCGTATAAATATCCTGAAATTAATCTAAATAATTTTAAAATATTACTGTTTATAGTCTTATAGTAAATAATAATATTTCAAGTCTCTACGAATTATATTTTTAAACCACAACTATGTAACTAAAATTGTTATTTTTCATTTCAATACTAATTTTTGTCAACATTTGAATTTGAAATGTCTTTAAAAAAAATGTTTATATAAGTACCTAATACCAAGGTATTAACTGTATTAGGTACTTTGATTTTTAGATACTCGTAAAAAAATTGGGAACAATATTCTAGTTTAGCGCCCACTTGAATTTTTTGATTTTTTTTCGGAAACCTATGTATTTCGACGAGTTTAAAACGATGGTGTCAAAATTAGTTTGCGGAAATGATTATTTTGGAAGTTACAGCCTTCCAAAGTTTGCGATTTTACGTTTATACGCATGCACGCAACATTACCATACAGTACGTCGATATTTTTATATTAAAAGTTACGAGTCCGTATCCATAGTTAATTTGTGTTTTCACTCCTTGACCTGTTTACATAAGTATACCTAACCTCTCGGCTCCGGTCGTCAGTTTATAGAAGCTCCCTACGCCTGCCGGCTCCTGCGGACCTCTCGCTGGATGGGAGTTTTATATTAAAAGTTACGAGTCCGTATCCATAGTTAATTTGTGTTTTCACTCCTTGACCTGTTTACATAAGTATACCTAACCTCTCGGCTCCGGTCGTCAGTTTATAGAAGCTCCCTACGCCTGCCGGCTCCTGCGGACCTCTCGCTGGATGGGAGCTTGGCCCCCAAACCCTCCGGGGATTAAATAGCAAACCTGGGGAGGGGAGGGGGAGGGGTGGTTTCCTTATATGGTTTTCAGTGTAAAAAACAAAAAAGTATTTCTTGACTTGATATGCAACACCTTACACCACCTCAAGTAGGTCACAGGGTAAGTTATGTTGTATAGTATGTATAGTGATAACACGTCTTGCGGCACTCGTCGCTGCGCGTATTCAAGTGGGCGCCAAACTAGAATTATGCCAAAATTTTTATATGTTGTGTTCAATTTAAAAATTAAAAGCTTATTAGTTACTAAAGTTGAAAAGCGTGCACATTTTTAACTCCAAAATATTTTGAAAATGTTCGTGTTGTTTGAAAACTTTTCCCGAAGAGACAAAACAAACAAATTATGCTTGTATTGATACGAATAACAATAATATTATAAAACAATATGTGTAATCACGCTGGATAATATAACTTATATAGATACCTAATCAAAAGACCATGTTATTATAATAATTACCTTGATTATTTCGACGCTACCAATGTACAGGAAAAGTACGTGTGAAATTGACGCCGAAAATGAATCAGCTGTCAGCGTGAATCGGCGGTACAGATCGTCAGACGATGTAGAGAGTTGAATTTTAACCAGTTGCTAAAACGGAAAAGTTTGTAAATTATTAACTGGAAAAGAATTTGGGAACGTTAGTGTTGTTTTAAAACCTTTCCGACGTGATGAGAACAAACAAACGATGTGTGTATTAGGTATACACACATCGTTTGTTTGTTCAATCTGAATATCAGTATTGTTTTAAAATATTATGTATAATAATATGTTATATATTATATTGTAATATATAGGTATAATCATTATATTGGATAATAATAATATTATAAAAAATAGATAATCAAAATACCGTAATAATATTACAATAATTACCGTGATATAATATACTGTTTGCTGTATGTAGCGTGGACTGCTGGACTGCGTTCTGCTGTTGTTAATGTAGCGACTACGACTGCTGCTATGCACAATATATTGTATGTTGTGCGCGAGCAATAGGACGTGTTTAAAGAAAACCCAACCGTCGGTCATGGAAGGAGAACATGTCAGTGATGCCACGTTGGGGGAGGGACATGCTACTTTTCGTCTCACTGTGGCTCTTACTTACAAAAATATGAATAAGTCAATAAATTAATAACACAATAATTGAACATAATATAATAATATTGATAAATTTATAAGTCAATAAAAAATACCTACTAAATAACCTACAAAATATAGTAAGTACCTACCTAGTACCTAATACAATATACAATTGTATTATACTTTAATCAGCAAATGTGTCAATAAGATAATTATATAATTGTTGGTCAGTAATTTCTTTTTCTATATATATTATATTACTATATCTCAATATTGGTGACTTTGAAAATTGAATTTTAATCATAGCCAATAGCTCATTTAAAATTCAAAATATTCATTTGATTTCATAAAATATTGGTTAATACATATTGAACACAAAGATCATCTGAAAAGTTTAACGTTGATAAATAATTATTAATTACCAATAGTTCGTTTTTGGCACAACTATAATCTATAATGATTGCTATTAAGGTAATTTATTTTTCTATTAGTAGATAAATAGTAGATAATATAGTTTATTGAATTAATATTTTCCTAAAACATTCACTATTGCATTTGAAAATGTCATTTTTTGTATAGAATATAAATACATAGGTATCAACTTATATACTTTTAAGGACCTATCCATAAATACAACTTTTAAGTTACAAAAAAATAAGTAAAATTGTTATCCTCCCCATAGATATCAAATTTTGTCCAAATTTTTACTAAAAATATCTATAAAATAAACTTATATTAATAAATAATATCAAAATAGTTTGTTATAAAATATCGATATTTGTAAATAAAAATTAAAAATGTATAACACGACTGTATAATGTTAATGAGTTATTTAGATATTTAAACACTTTACATTACAATATTACAAAATATAGAGTTTTTTTTTTAGCTGTAAATAGTTGTATATTATATTCTGTAGTGTTCAAACTCTAGATGTTAGATGTATTTTTATATTATATTAAATAAAGGTATGTAGGTACCTATTACCTACTTAAAAAGACCTGGTTTGGGAAAATTAATGTCCCGATTTTGTACCAGTCTAACAATAGGTTTACGGTAAGTATACCGACAATTTAATTTGTAGTTTTTTGTCAGATAACAAAAATTAAAACTTAAAATAGTGAAATATATAGGTGACTCTTACAGTTACCTATTCATCATTTGTGTACAGAATCATATTATGCGAGTATTTTCATTTTACCTATTTTATGAGATAAAATTACAAAGAATATTAAATATTAATACAAACATAATACACTTTGAACTTAGGTTATATTTAATTAGTTGTGACTGATAAAGTATGTAGATTGTAGATGTATTCAAATAATTTAATTTCATTCCGGTAAAAATAATATTAATTAATATTGTTTCTTCAAATGTCATAAGATACATAAAAGGCCTCTATATTTTTATCAAGGTTACCTATAACTTGTCTTAAACTTGCATGGTTCGACAACATTTTTTAGTTCAAACATATTATGATTAAACGTTGACTTGGTGGTAAATATCACATATTATTATAGTGTAAACAAAATAATTAACAATATAATATTGGAATTTGGCATTACAAGTTACAATACCGGCAAAGTCCTAATTCAATAAGTTTTTATAATGATATACATATATCTATTCACTATTGTTATTATTTTATTATAAAATAGTATACAATTAATATAAAACCGTTATCTTAGTTAATAGAATTTATAATTTATACCTATATTTTTATTGGTGGTTGGAAACAAATTCACCAGTATAACAATTAAGGCAATAATGCATTATGGGGCACGTTAAATATAAATAATTTATATATTAGGTACCTATGTAATATGTATAATGATAATATTCACTCTACATAATATGACTTACAGTAAATGCAATTATTGATGTGTCAATTATTATCTATGTGTGGCATTTCTATTATTTGATCAGCATAATACAACAGTTTTTAGTTCAATTTATTTTTTTTTTTCGTATGGCGTGATGTCGGGGAGTAGGCCCGAAGGCAGGGTTTGGACGCCTATTTGGCATGATTTCTATTCGGGAATCCATGGATTCTGGGCTATTCCAGGTTTGGAGGATGGCAGTGGCCTGCCCAGAGAGCGATGCAGAGATTCGAACCGGCGACGGTGAGCGTTACAACTGACGCCGTAGTCCGCTCGACCACTCCGTCAATATCATCAGTCACCATATTGCAATGCCGTAGATAATAATTTAATATGGGGGATGCATAATATTAATTATATATTATTGTAAATTCATTTTTTCACACATTTCTATGTGTATACTTATTTATCTATTTTGTAGAATGATTTGTGTGTTGAGTTCAAAACATAAAATTATGGGTTCATATACATTAACTACTGTATTCAGAGTTGTATAGTACATATAGTTACTACATAATATGAGAGTAGATACATTAAAATCCCTTAGTTAATTGACTAATAAATTATTAATACTTATTTTTAAAAATATCGTAGGTGCCTATTGCCTATACCTATGTACTGTACGCAGCAGTATGAGCAATTTATACAAGTTCTGGTACGATATTTTACCGTTCTGTAAGTCAAGTACCAAGTCAATATTCAAGCAACAACGACGGAAATTTAAGACACAAATAAAATATTGAATATCGTTTATATATATCGTACCATGTAGCACGTACCATTACAGTGAGTGAGTACCATTTTTATTTCGTACAAACAGTTCAAATCGAATTCAGAAACCCATGAGGGGCCATGTCCTTTTCTCTGAGCAGTGTTCAGAAAAATAACCTTAAAATTTGAAAACCATTCGACAATAAAAACTCGTTGTTCGCACTCCTCAACAATACTTAATGGTACCTGCTATGGTGTGTATACGTGAGTATGTATACCTGATATAGTATTATTATGTTATTACTTATTATACCTACGATGTATAGCCCGTACACGTTTGGGCATAAAAAGGTATTTTTACCTGACGTGAATTCGGATAAACGTGAGTACAGGTACCTACACATTTATTTCAGACACTAAAAACGAATAAAACATTCGGGTAGGTACATCATATATTTTTAAAACAATACAACGATTACTACACACAGTGCATGTACTTTTCTTTTATGATTACTTAAAAAATATTTGTATCATAATGATAACATATTAATATTTTATATTAAACATAAACAGAAATTAAAATATTATAAAAAATATTTTTATCATTATATGGCCTACCTATTACATTAAATCTACAATAAAATCTTAAAATATATTTTATTTTATTTTTTCCTTACAAATGATGAGTCATATAAATGTTTTCTCTTAAGTCTTAATACTACTTAAGTACATAATATTATCTTTTAAAAAGTTCCTTCTTCGCATATCCATCAAAGCATTGATTATTTTATATTGAACTAAAATAATTTGGATGGCTTGCATAGTTGTATAAAAGTATTCAATGGCGTAATTGCGGGGTTGGGGGGCAAGGGGGTAACTCCCCAGAAATGTTTGTGAGGGGCAAAAGTATCATTCCCCCCCCCCAAATAATCCACATATAAAAAGTATTCTTGACAAGACTGTTAACATAATATGTTAACATTTTTAGAGCTAAGCCAATACCGACCCCCGATATTAATATCTGCCGATATTGGTACTATCGGTTTATCGGGTACCTATCGGTTTTTTTCTTCAAACCGATAATCAAACCGATCTAATGCAGTTGCATATCAATTTGTATGTAATGGTGGTGATTATAAAGATAGTGCTATTTTTTAAAATATTATAATATAAACAATAAATACATGGAAATATAAAATTAGATTGGTTATTGGTTTTATATCGGTCATATAAATCAGAACATCGGATATCGGAAAAAAATGTTATCGGCCCAGCTCTAAACATAATATTAGAATATTAAAATATTTTTTTCCTCAAATTACTTTATAAAAGTTTATATTTATTTTAGGTTTCTCTTGTTGAATAATATTATATTCTTGAAATCGCTATTATGACTATATGAAAGGCCGAACAGGAGGTTAATTTTATTGCCCCCCCCCCTAGATTTTAATCCAGTAACTCAAAGGTTCCCAACCTTTTTTGACTCGCGGCACCCTTGGACATTTTCTAAAAATCCGGAGGCACCCTATGCTCTATAGTCTATACTATAGAGTACTTCGATTCTATTTATTAGTGCATAAGTATAATCAAAAGTAGTAAGGTTTTAGGTGCATAGTATATACATATTACATTTTATAAACAAATTATTACATTGTATTTATTTTTAATGAAATTGTTTTTTCTAAAAAAATATTTCAAATAATTTCGCGGCACCCTGGTTGGGAATCTATGCTGAGTAACTCCACTAGAAGTATTAAAATCTCGATTAAGAAGACGTCACACATGAATGTTTTGTCTCCGTCTTATAAATGTACAACATAGCAAAAACTGTTTTGCGATTGACAACTTTTCTCTCACCATATTTGCTGTAGAAATACCAAATTTTAGAAAATTAAGGAAAAGCTTTATGTGTGCAATAGAGTGTTTTTTTTAATAGCACTATTCAATCATTTTTTATAAGCAAATTAAAAAAAAAACAAAATGTGTAGAAGCAAATATTTTTTATTTTATTTATGATATAATTGTTCATCTTATATGTTCAGACATTTTGGAACCACTACTACAAACACAGAAAGATAAAAGTTGTAACGCAAAAAAAGAGTTATTGCTATGTTGTGCATTAATTGTAAGTCGGAGACAACACATGCGAGTGTGATGTCCTTTTAAATGCTTTGGGTCCACTATGGTAGTCCTAGAAACAGATAATTGACTTTGAAAAATATATCGGAAAGGAACTTTTTCATCAACGAACGTTTCTATAGAATATAATGCTCAAATCGTTCTGTGCATGAGAATGATCGTTAATTTTATTGTACCCAAACGTTGGTAGTTGGTTATATGTACCTACCCAAATACATTTTACTTTATGTGTCAAAACGTTCACCTCCTAATTTTAATATAACACGGCTCTAATGGATTATTTAGGTATAAGCCATTATAACCGTTATTAGTGGCTGATAACAATATATAATAAAAATGTGACTCAATGTCTCGTAAATGAGTCACAACTGATTGTAATATCACTAATTACAAGCCGATGGGAATCCAAGTAAAATAGGTAATAATAAATTGTTATCGATGACGCACGACGTTGTTGAACCCCCGATATTGTGCACTTTTGTTTAAACCATTGTCAGTGATTTTTTTTATGCTGTTCAAACCGACTATAAATAATATTTTGCGATACAGATTCATTGTAACTACCAATGCCTAAGTCAAATTTAAAATTACTTAGTATAAATATTGGGGTATCTGAGTTTGGCCCTAGTACTAAATGCTAATCTCAGGCACTACACTAGTTGGATCCCTAATATTTTTTGGTGGGTACTGCACTATGCTAATATTTTAACAGACTCAGAAATCTACTCAAAGTTCAAACCAAAGGTATGTTTAAAAATATTTTTTTACAGTTTCTTTTTTTAGTTTCTGTGCTACTAAAAATATAAATTATTTTAATTTTACTAATTATGATGTATAAATAATACAAACATGGGTACAATACGAAAAATTAATTTCATATATATTTTACCAACACAAAAGTGATTTTTTTTAAACAACATATTTTGTTTTTATTTGTATAATATAATAGGTAACCTACCTAATATGTATATTTTTCAAAAGTTTTGATTGCTATAAATTTAAAAACTAGTAGAAGGCATATTTATATGTTATTGAGTGTTGATTTTGATGTAGAAATACGAATATTTACACGCTACATGAATATTGGTATATGTGAATATTGTGAATATTGAAACAATAAAAAGGCTCTATAAGGAAAACGAATGTCAAAAGGAGTATAATATGTATAATATAGGCCCCCATTTTATTTAAAACAAAATATACCTATTAAAATTTGTGTGATAAATTAAATTTCAACTTAAATAAAAGTCGTTATTACCTTTAAATATTTCACTTGTATACGATATAAGAAAGTACATATTATAAAATATGTACGTATAAACCAAGACGTGGTTTTCGTATGTACCTATTAATATTTATTATTGAGGTGATACCACATGGATATTTGTTGTGTCCGTCTTACAAGTGCGTAACATAGCCAATTTACGCTCAGCAGATCACATTTAGCTCAGTTAGTTTAAAAACTAGAGTGAATCAACCTATTATGAAACTTGATGGTAAAAACATTATCTTCGTTCGTATGTCGTTTTTTTTTACAATTATTCAGTTTATAGGTGAGTTATGAGCATTTTTAATTTACGCTTTATTATTATAAGCAAAACTTACTACAAAATTGAAGTAACGTAAAAAATAAAACATACGAACAGATAATTTTATTATACCATCAAAGGTCGATTCACTCTAATTTTTAAAGTGATTAAGCTAAACGTGATCTGCCGAACATAAATTTGCGATTATACTCACTTGTAAGACGGAGACAACAAATATCCGTGTGGCGTCCTCTTAATACATCTATAAGGCAATCTGTTGCGTATGGAAACTCCATAATCGCGGAGCACATAAATTATATACTCGTACATAGTATTACAGGAAGTTGGATGGTCTTTATATTATGAAAGTATGAATCCCTTGTAAATTATAATATTATAGAAAGGAAAACGCACACGACCGCGTTTTACAAATTAATTATAATAAAATAATGCGTAAGTACCTACACGACGGTCGTACTCCAGTTCAGATATACAAAATGTATAACGTTAGATAGTTGCCTAAAAATTATTTATAACAACTATACCACCACGCGGAATTTCGCCTTTGTGATGATGGCAAGGTGAATATTGTTTGATCCGCAACCCCATCGCCACTTGTCAAAAAACCACCCTCTTATATCCACTTTGCAGTTCCGGCAAAAGGTATTTGTTCAAGGGTGCGTATTATACTGCTTGTATGCAGGATGTCTCACCCTGCCAATCCTTGAACACATCCCTATACATGGCTACATATTATAACATACGAAAAGTTAATGGAAGTTTTAACTTTTAATATGTTTATTTAAATTACCATTATAAATATGACATCCCGTCGTGGGTTAAGATAATATCGGTATATTAAAGATTTTGTTATTTTAAGTCATATTCGTGCGCAAGAGGGTTGCCGGATATGCCATGGCATCCCCTGCAAAGTTATTATAACCAATATAGTTTTTAGTAATAAAAGTTTATCATAAACTAAGATGGTTCATAGTACCTTAGTTCAAGAATATAAATATTTTGATTATTCGTTTATATTATTTTCTTATAGGTTATAAAATATTGGTTTATAGTTGAGACGAAATCAAATATTAATTAGATTTCATAAGTATATTTTCATAATCACCACAGGTACCTATAAATAATAAAATAGATTTCTAGCTCATAATATTATTATAGGTAGTTGAAATCAAAATTCACCATTTCGTATTTTGCTTATTTTCATACTACCTACAACTATATAAAAAAAAAAAATAATTTCGATTAATTAGATTATCATTATTTGTCATTATTATATTATTATAATATGATCAAATGTCTGTAGGTTTTTATACTGTTACTATATTGCCTATTAGAATGAAATCACAGTACAAGCTTTACAAATTAAAATATCTAAAACCAATAAATAAGCTAAATAAAATGCATGTTAATTTCTTTTCGCATTATATGGAAAGTTATTTGTACCTATTAAGAGTTTTTGGGCAGTTATTTTTTGTATTGATCTAGGTATGTTTATAAATAATGGCATACCCTGCGAAAAAAGTCTGCGCAGGCCTATGTTTTAAGTACAGGTATAGTTTCCCCAGGGGTTGTCACTAAAACGGTAATTACCATATTATTTAAAAAAATATTAACCAAAGGAAATAATTATATATTTATATCGACAGGGGGTTAACACAGTGAAACTGCAGTCTGTATAGGTATTATAGATAAAAATAAAATTATTGCTAAAAATTATTAATATTTTTAGAAACTTAGGCCACGTCTACGTGTTTGTTCTTGGTGGAGGCGTAGTTGTGGGACGATGGAAGTTTCGCCCAGAATACTATATGCTTACACGCGATTCGTTGACGAATTTTGCATGACTGGCGGAGCGGGGTGGACTTAAATGCGTCATAGCCCACAGGCGCTATATAATATTATTATATAACATATACTAATATATATATAACATTATATTTATATAATAGCTATATACTCGCTATATAAGTATAATATATAACTGTCAACAGTATTAAGTGATGATCGTAAAGTTTATGCTGTATATAATAATGTGTACTGTATGATGTGTACTTATAAATGTTCAAATTAATATATTGCTGTAAATATTATTAAATAATACAGAAATAATATAACGTGATGCGGAGTGTTAGATACGTCATTTTGGCAACCCAGTGACACATGCGGGGTTAGCAATAATGCGGGAACTGAATTGAGGCTTAATATTTTCCAATCGGATAAGTAAATACAATAAAATAACATATATTATATTATATGCCGTGCCATTAAATTCTATACTTGTACACGCGTGACGCGTTTAGTTACTTATATGATTACATTGTATAGACTTTATAAGTTTACTTTGGAAGTTTGGTCAGCAATATTACTTTTACGCAATATCCATAGTCACTCGTTCTCAAATCTTCCAGGATTTCTCTCTCTAATACAGTAACACTAACACAGCATCAAATGATATGTGAACGTCATGCGCCATAGACCATACTTAATATGTAGTACGTAATATGTAATAATACAGGCACGTCGTCAAGGGGGGCCTTAGGGGGCCCGTCCTCCTAAGAAAAGTTAGTGGAATCGAACTGGCCCCCTTTATTTTTAAATATTATGGTGTTTAATTATTCTAAACCGGCTAAATCCTAAATGTATATTACATAATTTAATTTATATCGTAATGGTACTCCATATAATTTAATTCCGAGATTCTATTTTATAAAATATATTCGTCATTCGACAATTTGAGATAAGACAATAAGACGTATATTAAATATTAATATATTGAAAACTAGTAATTCCAAATACGGGTATCGAAAGCACATTTGATAAACACAACTATACAGACAATACTATATAAATATATAATAGTGAATCAATATAATAAAATAAACAAGCCTAACAAAATAATACCTATGTCCTAATATAATATTATTCTCTATTAAGTTTGAGTACCTATTGATCACGCAGCGTGCTAGCGTCGCAGTATAGTTCATATTGTTCAACTTAAGAACCGAGATAAAGGTAAGTACAATAATAATTATACATACTTTCGATAAATTGTATCCACCCAAGTCTTATTTACCTACATTTTATATGTACTAATTTATTATTGTAGTTATTTCTTTATTAGTTAATAATATATTTATGTAATTTTGGATATTCTAGTATTAGATAGGTGGTAGGTAGGATATTAATCTGTATTATTTAACAGATGAATATTAACCATTAGGTGCTACATATTTTTAATTTTTAAGATATTTTATACTATAATATTGTTGATAAAATTAAGTACCTACCTATTTAATTTATTTTTATTATTAAAATGATAGGTAATTATTTAATATTGTTTTAGTGCATTATAATTTGCACACTATTAATTTTCTGATAAGGAGAATAGTGGTATTGGGTACAAAAAAACAGAAAGCGGCCAAAAAATGTTGGGTCCTTTATAGAAGAATGTCTGGTTACGTGCCTGCGTTAATATGTTATATGTTAATATATTAGGTTTAGTTAATATTATGTTTTGCCTATTGCCTAGTTATTATGATGAATGCCGGCGTACCTCAGTAGGTAACTCACCCTGTAGAAATGTCATATTTTCGTTCATCTAAGGAGAAGGTAGGGGCTTAGGGCAGTAGATATTATGTTTTATATAAATATTATAATATTATATTCTATCCTATATGTAGGTGTCTTAGGTGCGAACTGCGAAGGTAGGTTTCTACCCTTCATGTACCTACCTATTTATGTCTACAGTCTACCTTTACCTACTATACTGTCCCTCCACCGACAAACATTGTTAAATTAAGGTAGGTGAAAAAAAGCAGTATTTGGTTACTGGGCATTATCAATAAAACTATAAACATAAATGCAATGTTAAAATTTATAATTTAATAAATCAAGATTTTTTATTCTATTAAAAAAATTTTGTTTCATATTTTTGCTCATATTTCAGTTATCTTAGGTATATCCATGCATATTTCCCACAATTTGAATGCAATAAGTTCCAACCACTACCTTTGACTTATAATTTATAGTGATATTTAATGACGTATTTATACTGACTAGTAACTAGGTAAGGTACTTTTTTCGGCCTACCTACATACCTAAATAATATTTTTTTCATCGGTTATATAAGTGGCCTCCGTGGCGCAATGGTTAGCGCGTTCGGCTGTTAACCAAAAGGTTGGTGGTTCGATTTTTTCGAAATTTTTATTTCAAAAGGTAATAAAAATATACACAAGTTGCCTAGTACAATATTCCTTTTTTATATTCTTAACGGACCGATGAATGTATT
This sequence comes from Macrosiphum euphorbiae, assembly GCA_949089665.1. Taxonomy (NCBI): domain Eukaryota; kingdom Metazoa; phylum Arthropoda; class Insecta; order Hemiptera; family Aphididae; genus Macrosiphum; species Macrosiphum euphorbiae. Next base: position 11,771,509 of record CARXXK010000001.1, on the reverse strand, counting down.
GACTTTACAATTATCTGAATTATTTATTTTTTATTTGTGTCTGTGTACACGGTAATTATTCAAAATAATGCTTAGATTTTTAACTTCAGTATGTTGTTCGTTGAGAAAGTGAATCTAATTGGTGGCACTTGGTGCATTGGAAAGGTCAACATTTAAAATTTTCAGTAATTTTCAAAAGCACCGGGAAAAACCAAAAAAAAACATTCATAAAAACCACTAATTTTTACCTTCCTCAAAATCGGTTTTCGACAAAATCAAACAAATGATGGTAGATACATGCAATTTTCACTGGTTATAGAGCTAGTTCGATTTTTGACTAAAGCAGTAGAAATCACAAATATTTGCAAATTATTTTGAGTTCGAAATTTCTAAAAATTTTTCTTTTTAAATCTAATATTTTAAAATGTAATACAAGATTCCTTATTAGGTTATTAAAAAAAAAAATTTCAATAAGAGAGTTAAATTATATTTTTATGAGCGTTTGAAGTTCAAATCTTTACAACAATGGATATTCATTCGATTTCTCATGTATCTACATACTATATTGTTATTTTGTTGTAATTCAAAAACGAATATTCGTAGACACTTGAGTTTAGTAACATATGTTTATTTTATAAATACCTATACTTGATTCAATTTTAAAAATATTTTGACTTGTTTTGAGCTGTTTAGAAACAATTTCGAAATTCGATTTTTTTAGTTTCTTTTTATAAATATCATTAAAACTTTATTTGTTGGGCCAAAAAGCGTCAACATTTTATACAAGGCTCCTGATATGTTGCTTAAATAGTAGTTTAAAAATAGAGTCACAATTTTTTTTATAAGCATTTCAATTTCGATTTTTGACAACATTTATCAAATATTAAATTTGTAAAATGATTTTATAGTTAAAAATGTATAAAATGTTCAACTTCTACCTATAATAGGTAAGGATTGAAAACATACAACAAGGTAAACGTAATTATAGGTTATTCTGTAACCAAAAAATCTCAAAAATATAAAAACACAGCTTTTTTATAGTTATTTTATGTTTAAATTTGGAGGATATTACATTTTTAATAACCAAGAATAACGATTTAAGTTGTTTTGTTATAATTTTAAAGTTGCTAACCGGCACCATATTCATAAAAAGTAATAACTGCAATATAACTATAATATTATAAAATATCCACACTGACCAAACCGTCTCCACTCAGTATCGTTTTTTTCGTTTACAATGATATTATATCATTGAATTCAAATTTGATACCATCCATTATACACAGTGGCGTAATTACATAGGGGGGTTTGATTGTCGTACTGGTAATTGGTGAAATGTACATACATTTGAATATTTTCGAATATTGGATATTCACACTATTTCTCATGTAGCGATTTTGTTATTTTATTGTTATTCAAAAACGAATAATTGAAGATGCATGATAATTTTACCGAATGTTTATATTTTAATTTTCTATACACCATAAAAAATTGAAAATATTTTGACTTTTTTGAGCTGTTATAATAAAATTTTATTTTTTGGGTAAAAAAGCTTGAAAATTTAATACAAGGCTCCTGACACATTGTTATAATTGCAGTTGAGAAATATTAAAAAAAACATAGGTACAATTTTTTTTTATAAGCATTTAGAGTTCGAATTTTGACAACATTTATATAAAATGTAATAATTATTTTGTAGTTAAAAATTTATAAAATATTCAACTTTTATAGCTAAGGATGGAAAATTTAAAACAAGGTCCCACGTAAATAGATAAGTAATTAAGTCTTTAGGTAAAATTTGTAGGTAATATAAATAGGTTGAACTAATTAGTAATTATATTAATGTTTTCCGAAAAAACCATTGCATAGGTGTAGGACGTAGGTATTATAATATTATAATTTTATTATAATACAACAGACTCCGCTTTCTTGCGTGATATATCGGTTGGTGTTACTTTGTTCTAATAAAACATTTTCATAATCTGAGATAAAAAAAGAAACATTTGAATTTGTTAATGGTTACTGAATTACTGATTCATTAATATATAATATTATATTTTTATGGAAAAATATTTTATAACATAATACATAATTTAAATATAAAATAAAAATAATATTTAATGCAAAAAGAAATACCTGCCTACCTACTTAGTTACTTATAAAAAACTACATATTTATTTAATGGATAGGTACTTCATATTATTTGAAAACGCGTGGCAACGGAAAAAGTAAATAAAAATTATAATACTGTATACCTATGACCGTTATTTATAATATTATATTATATTTAGCAATAATAGCTATATATTAATTAATAATACGTATTTAGAAACTCTCAGATACTATAATATGTTTTGATATGTTTGTTTCGGAGAATAATGAGTTAATTTCAAATTACATCCCATGAACCATCAACAAGTTCCATAGTATTTAGAAGGGTGGACTGAAAATATCGAGGCACCATAAACGCAGTAAATTTCGTTTCGGTTTTTAAGTCTCGAACGCGCCCGGCGAACTCCCCTTTTATAGAAATCAATGTTCGCGGTGACGGAGATTATATACAAGTGGGGTGATGGAATAATATGTGAAAACCAACGGAGGTCATTATGTATCGTCATCGACGAGTAAATACGAGGGTGAGAAGTGTGTCCTACTCGCAGGTGCACTGAAGGGTGGATTTATTGTAGTTGTTTCTGTGGGAAGGCAGCTCGCAGCTGGTATACGGTTTTGTACTTTATTATTATATTATGTAAATAATATACTCGTGAGTCGACAAACCTCCCCAATAGTTTACTTTGTCGATTGTCAAACAATATACATATAATGTCAGAAACATAGCGTAGTGAGTGTATTCGTATGTTTTTCGGTAAAAAAATCAAAAACATTAAAATATAATAGCAAACAGCATTGCACTCAGCACGTCTATTAGGTACACTGTACATTGATACAATATGATACGTCATGCACGACGGTTTTGAGATAAGTATGTATAATAATTTTATTATGCAGTTAAAATTTTTATTAGTGCTAATCTTTGTAGTATCGAATGCGAAATAATCGTATGCGTTGCAGGAGTGGCTTATGCTGCCATGGTGGAAGTTTCACTACAATAATTATTCGCATGATCGCATGCAATTCACCGACGAGCTCCGATTGGCGAGCGGCTGCAGTGAAATGTGGCCGGACACCTACACAGCTATAATAATATAACTTCTAATCAGTAATCACTATTCAATAATATATAATATATATCACTTACAATTAATCAGTTAAAATAATACAACACGGTGATTGTGCATATATTATTAAGGAAGACTTATGATGCTCTAAATAAATAAATTATATACCAATTCTAATACAGTGGGGGGTATAGAGTTGTAACAAGTCGTTCATTCATAAAATTAGGATTACAGTAATATTTAAATAGAAGGCGTTTTTAGGTAACATTTGTCGCCTGCATAAACTAAAAACCATTATTTTTACCCAAGCTGTAGTGCACTTTTTTAAATTTATTTAATAGTAAAACAGGTACACTTATTAGCAATAAGATGACTTTTATCGTTATAGCTATTCTTAGCCTAGCCCCTTTTTAATACTAATGTACCTATAGTATTTTTATACATTTTTAAACGACAAATAACGCATACACTTTTTAAAAAATTTTGGACACACTGGTAAGTACGTATTATATTATAGGCATGCTACAAAAAACTATGACAAGTTAACACCTATTGTTGGATACAAAATCGATATTTTGAACTTCGAGCGTTGTGTCTGTAATGCCCCGTGTCGCAACGTTTGTTACTCTGGAGGGCACCACGAAGTCGACCTTTGTACCTCCGGAGTGGAGATGATCTCGTCAAGCCTCCAGCTAGCGAACCGAACCGAAAAGAACCAGTTCTGGAACCCAAAAACCCTTCAAATATTGAGAACCAAATCTTACCGGAACCGAATTTAAATATTTTCAAATAACCGGAACCGGAACCCATATTTTTAAATGAAAATATTTTAATGTACCTAGGTATATAAAACATTTAATTTGAAGATACTAAAGAATAAATAAAATATATACATTTTTGTAATCGTTTAATATTAATTGTTTTGACTAGAATCCTAACTTAAACTATTAAAATAATTTTCTAAAACCAGAACCCTCAAATAAAAATTTTCATGAACCGGAACCAGAACCTCTTAATAAAATAATTAAGGGGGCTCCAGCGTATCATGTTTTAAGGAGTAATATTTAGGCAATTCACATAACATGAACATTTGGGCTATGTCTATGTGTGAGTAGTAATTAACATTAGTGTGGGTAATCCATTATCGCGTGCCTAGGACTATCGGTTGACAGTATTACGAATTCCCAGAACTACGTATAATTAAAATGCTATAAAAATGACAATATATTATATTATGTTCAATTGCGAGCATTATTTTTTACTATTATATTACCTACTTACTACTCGGCTTTCGCTGCAATTCGCAAAAATGTACAAATTACATTTGTTCAATTACACAAGACTACAAGAGAATCACTTTTTTATTTCATAGTTATTAACTATTACATTACTTGACTTTTTTATACAAATAAAACCATTTAAAAAAGTAGTATTACAAACTCCTACCCCCGATAGGAAAAGAAAACTCACGTTCATATACTAAATCAATTAATTCTAAAACCATGTAACCAAAGAAAAAAGTAAAAAAAAATTTCTTTTCCAAAATATTTACCACATTATTTTACCAATTTTAGAAATTATTAAGTATATCACTTTTTTTATTCTGTAAATTTTGCAATCGATGTTTTTTTATTTTATGAGCACATAACTTGCATCTAGCTTTTCTCCCATAACGCCAATCTTAACCCATTTTGTGAAAAAAAAATTAAAAAGAACACAAAACTTACAGACAACCTTACTGATCGGCGTGTTGTGTTGAAATCAAATGATTTATGTATCATAGGCAGTATTTTTATACTTTGTATTTCCTTAAAATTTAAATATATGTTTGTTGTAATAAATTTGGAAAAATATAATTATTATTACTGACTATTATTATTGTCGCCCATTAGTAATGTTCTATATCTATCCAATAATCCTTATCGGCTAATTGATTCTGACTTTCCGAGAATCTATCAAGGCCCGTCGGCAGCCGCAAGCCGCCGCGTCGCCGAAATAAACTATCGCACGCGCAGGCACATGTCAATACTTTGCGAAAAATGAAATATATTCATGTTTGCAATGCTATAAAAACTACTAAAAGCGGTAGTAAATTAAACATACTTCCTGAAGTCCGATTGTAATTTTGAAAATATGGTTGAATTTATAAACTTCTAGACTATGCTCTTTAAGAATCACTTTTTTGATTTAAAATTAGATGTGCCCAAAATAAATACAAATGTAATGCAATTATTTCATGAGATTTTTGAAAAAAAAATCGTTATTTTAAGGTCCTTTAAAATTGAAAATTGAAAATCGACTTCCTAAATAACTTAGATATTTTGTCAAAGAGTTCTCATACATGTATAAAAAATTAAAATCGGACATTCCGAAGTATGTGTAATTTACTACCGCTTATTGGTCTAAAACGCATGAAAAATACGTCTGCTGCGTTCCCCTTAAGTACCGGAACCGTAAAAACTAAAATGTACCAGTCTCTGTTTTGGAGCCGTCTAGGCAATTGGTCGTGTTTACGTCATCGTACAAAGTCGCATGCCCCACTAACGTCAACAGCTGTAACGCCGTCGTTCGGACAACTTACAGTATCACCTCCGCGGCGCCGCATTTTTCGCCTGCTATCAGCCCCGGTATCATTTCGTACCATGGCTAAAGATCACGGTTTAAGATAGAATGGTTAAGCGACGAGTTCTGATATTTCGGCGGTACAGTTTCTTATCAAAAATATGAAAAACTCACTGCCCCGTGGCGCGATCTACTAAATTACCACGATAATCTTGATATTCTTTAAATTTATTAAATAATAATAATACTTTATTATAATTATTAATTATTATTATATAGTACCTACTTCATAATACTTTATGATTGAAAACGCAGAAGAACTTTACAATGTATTTTTTTTTAACAAATGTCAATTTTATTTTGGCATTTAATAGCTTTCCAATCTAATACCATCTGTATGAAGTATTAACAAATTTTACAAAGAAAAATAAGAACCAGTTGTTAAATAAACCAATTTTTTAATTTCAATTTTTCTATTCTAAACCAAAACAGATTACCAAAAGCAATAATAGGTAAGCCAAAGTATAAATATAGTTTGTATAAAAATATAATTTTATAATTTGTAATTGTTAATATCTTACTATATATAATACACTATAAACCAAAAGCTTATATTTCCTAAGATGATACTAATAATATGTATGGCTAATGCTACATTCTGTAGTATGTTTACAGTCTTAGTAGTCTTACAGAATATAATTCTATTTATTTTCTATTCTGTGGTATGGATAAATCATGACTAAAATATAGATTCCATTTATTTTGTCATGGGATAAATAGTAAATAGTAAAATGCCGTCTGGAATTATTGTTTTTATCCCCAACATTTAGTGATAGAGACCATCTTGGCACTGGAAGCGCTAGTATCCAGTGAGTAAAAACATTTATTTGATAAGAAACTTTTCCGCCGTAATGTACCGTGGGATTGTATGAATCGTCGCTCAACCATTCTATCTTAAACCGTGCTAAAGATCTATCTTTAATTGTGGGTCGTACACACGATGTGACACGTTCTTAAACCTTGTCAATATTATTGTTTAACTTCCGTGTTTTATTATTCGCCTTAAGCGAACTTAGAATTATTATTTTTTAGTATTGATTTCTACTTGTTTATTGTCAGCCGATCGTGCACCATTTATTATTACTAACCCTGATCGTAAGGCGTTTGAACTGCAGAACATAATAATAAACAGTTCTATACAGTTATCTTACCACAAAACAGTTTTGTTTTATGTATCATTACGGTACCTCGCATCATCGCCATCATAGTATAAAAGTTTCTTATTTCAATTAGCTCCTATATTTACTACCATTTTATATACAGTCCAGTTTCCCCCCTCCCACAGGTTTATCGACTTCTGACGTAAGTAAACTGGAAGGGTTGCGTATTCGCCGGCGGCGTCCGTGCACACACACGCACACTCGTCGCTGGCTTAACTCTTTGAGGGGCGAAAATTTCCTTTAGAAAAAAGACCCATGTGGGCAATATGTCTCTTTACCATAACATTTAGTACGTATATCAAAATATTGATAATGATAATAAATGATGAAAAACGCGAGAAATGATATCAGACCAGCGGCAGTGATATTGTTTGATGCATGTATAAGATGATAATAAGGTGATTGGTATGCTGACCATCATAAAAAAATATTAAAAATAATTTTAAAAGTGGTTAAAATAGTAACCACCGCACCTGAACGGTAAAAAAAAAAGTGGTTAGCATACTAACCACGGCCCCTCAAAGAGTTAAGTGTGATTAACTATGTTTAATATTAGTATATTACTTATACATAATTCAACAAAACAACAACAACATCAACATTCATATTCCTATTATACCTACCGGCTACCAATATATTTTGTTGTGATTCAAAAACCCTAGAAACTTGAAATGTTTACCTAATATTCATATTAATATTAATGTATATATATGATTAAATTTCAAAAATATTTGGTGCTCTATAATATTATGAAGTCATTTTTAACATTTTTATTTTTTATTTATAATTAACGATACTGACAATAATTGTTGTTTGTAAATAAAAAATCTTAAATTCAATACAAGGTTTGTGACATTATATTATAACCTCCACTAATAAATACCTAGTCACAATTTATTTTATAACCATTCAACTTTAAATAATAACGTTAATTTCAAATATTTTAATTTATTTATTTTTGAATTAAAACAAAATTAGAAAATTGCTACATGAGAAATATCCAATGTCGTAAAAATTTGAACTTCAAACGCTCATAAAAATTTGATTTGACTTTCAAGTAGACATTTTTTTTGTTTGATAAAGTTACCCACACTTATGAGAATTCCACATGGAATCATGTATTATATTTTCAAATGTTATATTTAAAAAAAAAGATAATTTTTTTAAATTTTTAATTCAAAATACATTGCCCATTTTTGTGATTTTTACGTATTTTGGACAAATTTGAACTTTAAATGCTTACAAAAAAATAGTGACTGTATTTTTAATATTTTTCAATGAATTGAAGTATGCTTACCTATACTAACTTTGAAAGGTTTTGTGCATATTGTTGAATATTTTTTTAATTTTTACCATCCATATTTGCATCACATTTAGTACCATTCAGAGCATATAATTCGGATTTTATAGAATGTAGATAAATGATTGAAGCTTTTATTTGGATAGCATTTGGATGGCTGTATAACTACTATTTTAAAGAACCGTATATACCTATCTTCTATGTAACGGTTGGTTAAATGGATTATTCTTTGCGCTGGCCTATTGCGGTGATATTATACGATACTCCTTTACTATATAGTTCCTAGTTTTAATATAAGGTTATGATTTTTTACCTGCTGTGTAAAGCTCAAGCAGAAGAATCAATCGTTTTAGTTTAAGCCGCACCACTCGATTACTGATAAATAATAACAATTTATGACAAATGGACGATTAATAATTAGGTACCTACCTGATAAGTATTACTTTTTAAATTTGAATTGTTTTCCTTGATCGATCATTTATTGTGGTCTAAAAAAAAATTTTAAAATTAAGAAATCTTCAGCTAAAAAGAAACTAAAGAAGTTTACTAAGACTTTTTTGAAATTAAAATAAGGTATAAAACATATTATTATTTTCAATATTTTACTATTTTATAAGTAATATTCTTAAAATCTAATAGTTTATAAAGTATTAGAATTAAGTTCAAAAAATATTAAATACTTTTACCTAGCCAAATGGCTAACAATTTAGATTTATTCATTATTATATTTTGGAGCAAAGACATTAATGAGAGTACCTACAGATAACCATCTAAAAATGTAGATATAGCAAAATAAAAATAAAAGTTAATTTATTTTAATTAATAATGATACTTTATGTAGTAATTTTAAATACCAGGAAAATTTCCTAAAGAATGAAACTATGTACTGATAAATTCATATTGGATTTTAAATATATATCTGATTACAAATTAATATATTAATAATGCAGATAGCGAAAATGTATGTAAGTACTTATTGAAGATTCAAAACTGTGTTGATTAGATTTTGAACAAAAATATATTTATTTTTATTTTGTAGCTTAACAATGAATGTATATTATTGTATTATTTGATTTTAAAGATCTAGATTATAATTAATATGTTTTATAAACATTTAATATTAATAAATAAAGTAATAAGAAAGAAAAATACTAGTTATAATATATAATAATATTATATTAAGTAGGTATATAAATATGTTCTATTTTAGATTTAATCACAGTCGAACATATTAAGACGTATTATTGACAAAGAGATTGAAAAAGTCCAACAATATATTATTATCTTATATGACATGAGCTATAATTCAACAAATACCACAGATTTTAATATTAGTATTTTAGATTCTATTCGGTGCAATTGATTTTACTATGTGTATCTAAGCACATAATAAGTAATCGAAATTATGATCAATTTTCCACTAAAAATCAGTTTTCGACAAATTTATTTTGATTTTTGCTGTAACTTAAAAATAATAAACTAATAACCATATAGATAGGTAGGTACTTAATACATTGTCACCGAATTAATATTATCATTTTCAATACATAACATTATTAAAATATTTGACTTTTTAGGCTTAAGAAAAATCTTGAAAATTTAAAAAACTTACTGGCATTAGGTACATTTTTATACAATTTGAACCTTTATCATTCAATCAGAATTTTCATATTTATTAATTTAAGAAAATCATATTTAAATAAATTGATGTGCCACGGAGATACAATGGTGATTCTGTACTTTTGACACCTATACTGCGTACACTTATATTATAATATTAGTTGACACGGCAATGCTTGGATATTTCTAGGTTTTAGTGGTTGTTCAACTTCTTTTGGGTGTAACAAGCTGTGGAAGCAATGTCTTTTTAAGTGTAAATTATATTGTATTTTAATTTATAGCCATTCCGACCGGCATTTTCCGTGATATTCTTTTGTGATTATGCTAGCAGTAGGTATATTTATGGTAGGCAATCTACCTGTTGTATAGAACGCGGACCCCTCGCGGTGCGTCCGGAAGTGTATAATTTAACTATTAAGTATCAATAAATACAATAAACTGGTTTACCGAAACCGTGGTTCGATTTCTGTACTAAAATACACAGGCTTATAATTATTATTATTAAAACCAATAGGAGCCATTTATAAAAAAAAAAGTAAATATCAAAATCTTTTATACCTTACTATAACCTACCTATTATATAATTTTTCATTCATGCTCCGCTCCTATTGGTCGTAGTGTGATGTTGTTATATTGCCTATTATAGGCTTTCCTCGATAAATAGACTATCCAACACAAAAATAATTTTTCAATTCGAACCATTGTCCAACCAAACAAACAAGCTATCCAGGTTTATAATATCATAGTATTCAGTATAGAATATATAATATTAAATAAAAGTATCAATGATAATATTAATATTATGTATGACCTTGTTCTCGCATAAATAGGCCAAACCGCGGCGTGTTAAGGTGTTAAAAACTAGTGTTAAAAATTCACGATCAAAGTACCAGGATTCCATGCGCTCGTCTTGACGCTTCAAACAAGTGATCGAAAATCTGGTCTTTAACCAGAGGTCGTGGTAAAAAAAAATATAGCGGTGGCACGACAGTGTATAATAATGTATTATATTATTATTATCTCGAAGCAGAAGTGGCCCATTTAAACTGTGTAAATATTGGTGTTCTTTTTTTTTATTCACATATGACTTTGTGTTCTGATTATAGTGATTATGATAATAACTGATAACTCGTGAACCATGAGGAACGAAGAAAAGAATGAGTTACTTTTTCATAGGAACTAGGAATTTAACGAGTTCCTTTTGACATTAAATGAACGAGGATCTGAACGAATTCCTATATATACTAAATGAACGAGGAATTGAACGGATTCCTATATAAAAGGAATTTTAACAACAGTGGCTGTGACAATATTAATTCTATTTAATTTTTGAAGTTGATGTCTTCACAAGAAAAAATATACGACTTATAACATTAAATGTTAATATATTAATAAAAATATTGAACACTGTGGTTATAATATAAACAAAAATATTACATTTTGTATATAAAATCCGTGGCAATATTTGAACTTTCTTATAGGTTTTGAAGGTACATAATCAATTTACTATTATACTTTCAAAATACCGAATGAGTACTTGAGGCCAGTTGTTTCTTACAATTTCCGATTCAAGAATTGCAATCGTGTCATCTCTCCACTTTACCAAGTAACTGAGGGTACCACTTGTACAACATATATGGGCATCCAGGATTCTCTCCGGTTCAGCGTCAAAGTTCCCGAAGTTGACACCCTATGAACATAATTTGTTATCAGTTATTACATATTATTATAACAATTAAGTATTAAATATTTAAATAATAAACGCAAATGGAATTTTGTCAGACGCCGTTTATCAAATTATGTCATACAATAATATTTAGATCATACTTTTGGATTCTGAGTGGAACGATGAATGTATTGATTTTACAATGATGTGTGTTTTTATTTTTAATTTTTAACTTTTTTTTTTTTGTGTCTGTGTACACGATAAGTAGTCGAAATAATGCTTCGATTTTCAACTTCAGTATCTTGTTCATTTGGAAAGTGAATCTAGTTGGTGTATTCAGGAGGTCAAATTTTAAAATTCCCAATAGTTTTCACAAGCGCCGGGATTAAACACATAAAAATTAAGGAATAACGGGAATTTTTACACAAAATCTGTTTTCCAAAAAATCGATTTTGGTTTTTAGTGTAACTCTAAAACAAATGAACGTATATACATGACATTTTCACTGGTTGTTTATATTTGCATTTTCTATACACGATAACATTTTTAAAATATTATTATTTGTTTTGAACTGTTTAGGGACATTTTCATTTTCCATTTTTTTTAGTTTTTATTCTAAAAATATCAATAAAATTTTATTTGATGGTTTCGAAAGCTTGAAAATTTAATAGAAGGCTCCTAGTATATTGATTCAAAGGCAGATGAAAAATATTAAAAACCCCTAGACACAATTTTTTTTTATAAGCATTTAAAGTTCAAAATTGACAAAATATGGAAAAATCACGAAAATTAAAAAATTATTTTGAGTTAAGAATTCGTAAAAATTTTTCCTTTTAAATCTAAGATTTGAAAATGTAATACAAGATTACTCATAAGTTTGTCTACCTGTATCAATAAAAAAATCTCTACCGGAAAGTCAAATTACATTTTTATGAGCTTTTAAAGTTCATAATTTTACAATATTGGATATTCACTCGATTTCTCATGTAGCGATTTCCTTATTTTGTTGTAATTCAAAAACGAATAACTGTAGATACATGGAAATTTCACTTAATGTTCGTATTAGCATTTCCTATACACTGTACAATTTTGAAAATATTTTGACTCTTTTTGAGCTGTTTACGGATATTTTCATTTTTCAATTTTTTTTATCTTGTTTTTCTATGAATATCAATAAAGTTTTATATGTTGGGCCAAAAAGAGTAAAAATTTAATACAAGGCTCCTGATATATTGTTACAATAGCAGTTGAAAAATATTAAAAATACATAGGCACAGTTTTTTTTTATAACCATTTAAAGATCAAATTTTGACAAAATTTATCAAAATCTCGAAAATTATCAATCATTGTAATTCATAAATTATAAAATGTTCAGTTTTTATAGCTAAGGATTGCAAATTGAAAACAAAGGTTCTCATAAATAGTTCATACTGTAACCAAAAAATCTAAAAAATAAATGAACATAGTTATTTTTTACAGACATTTTAAATTCAATTTTTTTACGAAATTACATAATAAAAAACCTAGAATAACTATTTTAGTTACTTGGTTGTGATTGTATAATATTATTCGTGGGTACTTGAAACTTCTAAAGTATACTACTATATATGTATGATAGTATCAGGGTTTGTTGTTGGTGTATAACGCGTTATAAGTACCTAATGGATATTGTGATATGATTAATTTGGAATTCATTATAGGTCAATTTTTTTTTAATACCACAGATAAGTATATAATACGTCTTATACCTAGAAGGACATACCATCTCTGCTCAGAATCGTTTTTCTTATACAACGATATAATATCATTGAATTCAAATATAATACCATCCATTATACTGTGACCCACTTGTAACCTACTGTACAGCAGATCGACACCCACTTGCCCATCTTCTTTGATATAAATTTATATTTTTCAATAGAACTTTGTTATTATGATTATTCGTCATATTACATTTTGAATTTTATTATACTTAAATCATTAAAGATAGAATTTTTAGTCCACAAATTTACAGCCTTAATTATGAATATTTTATAAAAAATTTTATATGGCAGCCGATTTCAACATTAGTCACAACTATAGTATACAGACGGCTATCTAGTTGTTGTATTATATATATATGTTGATGACACTGTTTTCTGTTTAACAATATAAAAATAATAAAAAAATTAAATTGCAAATATTTAAATACTTTTTTTGGGTACCTCCCTTAATATTAAAATTAAAAATAAATGCATATTTTTTTTACAAATTACGAAATAATCCAAAATAATATGTTAAATGGGTTAATATTCTCAAATATGCAAAAAAAACTTTTTTCTACGCATTCAGAATTGAACGAATCGTCCACATTTTTTACTCTCATAACACTGAATAGACCCAGTAACGATAATATGTAAAAATATATAAATCCGGTCTTTAAGGGGATTGGTGCAGGAGGACAGTTATTTTAGCCAAAACATACCAATCCTTTGTCTATCTTACCGATCGACCCAGTGATGCTATAATAATTTTTGAGACTGATATATCTATGAATTCGTTATAAGGTCTTTTTCTTACTTGAGATAGGTCAGTCCACTTTTCCCAATTTCGACCCCCAACATCTAAAAATTTAGTTTGAATATTTGGAAACTTCGGAATTTTCAAGTGTCGATTATTTGGAATATAAATAAGAAATCTTAAAATGTTAACTGACCTATGTCAAGTAGACATTATAACAAATTCAAATCAGTTTTCAAAAGAATGATAGCACCGCTAGATCAATCAAGATCTAATAGAAAAAAACTATAACTATTTTTTGCTATTTTATTTCAATTTATTAAAAATTTACATTAATAAAAAAAAATATGTTGAAAATTTGTATAATTTGATATTTTGAAATTTGCAAAAATAATAATTCATTATTTGATTTTTTATCATTATTCGTTAACTAAAATATTTGTCTTAGAAATTTCTGGGTACAACTACATAATTGTGTATGATATTTACCTTCAAATTTTGAAAATTTATTTTTAAAATAAAGATGAGCAAAATATACATACCTTTAATCAAATAAGACACGTTCTGGATCGTTTACGAGCGCGGCGTGTCAGTGACGTGTGAGTGTGTGTCATAGAGTAATACAAAGAGGCCCGAGGCCGTTCCATTTTATCGTGAAGCGCAAGTGGATAGGCTAGCCACTTTTATAATATATTATAAATATTATTATATAACAATATATTAAAATACATTATAAAAAATTATAATATATTAATATTATAATATAAAAATATATTTATGTATATAATATTAAAAAAACAATCAATGAAATTAAAATATAAAAAAAAAAATTATAAAAACTGGTTCATGATATAAGAATCGTCCTTATAAGTTATACTCTACTGTTGTAATATTATAAAGTACGTATTGGTTTTATGATGATGTGTATGTTAAATTAATTGAGTTGTATTTTCTGTTTTAACTGTCTTGTATTATGATGTTATGAAAAAAATTATGATTATTTTTATCTTGATTAGGTACCTAAATTAGCTTGTTTATATTGTTTATTTTAGGAAAGAACATTACGTATTCTCAGCATCAACTTTTATTCGATATTTTAATTTTCAAGAGAGATATGATCATTTTTAATTTGTGGTATTTCACTTACCCATATCTTGCTTTAAAATTAAAATATCTATTATATTAAAATATAAATTTTAGACGATCTTAGCTTATCAGTGATAACTTATAAGTATTTAAAGTTTATAGGAGTAACATTTTGCGGGGTGGTACCCTTGTACTTAGTTGGTATGTATACGCCACATACCCATCAGCAGATTTTCGATTATCGGCGTATGACCAAAGTAAAATATCATTTGTATGCGCTCCTAAAATAACTCGAAAACCAAATAAAAATTATTTAATAGTTCATAGGAAAAAAATTGTTACGATGTTTTAATGAATTATTCATCTGTTGAAATATCTAACTTACTATACTAAATTCTAATTTACTTACATTTTGAAAACGGATTGGTCATTATTTTGTATTGAGTGAAAACTTTTTTTAGTGCGTTTACCTATAAATATATTTACCAATGCACCACTGCTTGTAACTTAAAATACTCATAACTTCATAAGCTACTCGTTTATAAATCAAAGAACTCCAAATTTAAAAAACTATTCTTCTCTGGAATTAAAAATGCACGTTGTTATAAAAAAATAATCCATTAAAAAAATTGTTTTTTAAAGACTTAAAATTAAGATTAAGATTAACTAAAATAATACTTAGTATTCGAATACTTGTATTTAAAATTCAAAAATTATTTTTCTTTGAATTTTATTCTAGAATTCCTACTAAATACTTCTTTCTTTTTAGGATTTTTTCTATTTTAAAAATGTATATTAAAATAATATTTTATAATATTCCTAAGAGATCTATAATTTATTTCATAATATTATATAGAGATGACACAATAGCTAAAATGTATAATAATATGTATCTGAAGTTTAACTTGACCTTACTAAAATACTTCAAACTTTTTCAAAGCAATATAATATTAATAATTTTAATATTATGTACATATTTATAAAAAACATTCTTATAACATTCTTATGTATTAACATAATTGTAGCACATAAGCAGGTATATTGGTGTATTTTTCGTTAAAAAATCAAAAAAACTTGAAAGTATTTAAACAGCACAAACTCTTATTTTAATATGTACCTACGTATTGATACACCCACGACGATATTGAGAAGTTTGATGCTAATCAAAATATGCACTCTCTCTAGTCGTAGTGGCATCGAATACGAAATAATCGTACACAGGAGTGGCTTATCCATGATGGAAGTTTCGCTGCGAATTATTAACATGCTCCGATTGGCGAGCGGTGGCAATGAAAGGTGTCTAATTACCTATATATAGGTAGGTACACTATATAATTATATAACTTCTAATCACTATGCAATAATCCATATATATATCACATACATTTAATCAATTAAAAAAATGTGATCTGCTGTACTGTAGGTTACAAATGGGTCACTGTATAATGGATGGTATTAAATTTGAATTCAATGATATAATATCATTGAATAAGAAAAACGTTTCTGAGGGGAGACGATATGTCAGTCTAGATTTAAGATATTATATACATATGTATGGTATTAAAAAAAAATTGAAATATAGTAAATTCCAAATTAATCATATCACAATATCCATTAGGTACTTATAACGCGTTATACATCATTACATCAACAACAAACCGTGATACTATCATAGATATATAATTGTACACTTTAGAAGATTCAAGTATCCACGAATAATATTATACAATCACAACAAAATAATTAAAATAGTTGTTCTAGGTTTTTTAATATGTAATTTCGTAAAAATTTGAAGTTAAAATGACTATAAAAAAAAACTGTGATTGTGTATTTTTTTAGATTTTTCGGTAACAGAATTAACTATTTACGTGGAATCTTGTTTTAAGTTATAAATCCTTAGATATAAAAACTGAACATTTTATAATTTATTGATTACAATATGATTGATAATTTAAAAATGCTTATAATAAAAATTTGTACCTATATATTTTTAATATTTTTCAATTTGCTATTGTAACAATATATCAGGGCATTGTATTAAATTTTTACACTTTTTGGCCCAACAGATAAAACTTTATTGATATTTATAGAAAAAAAAAATTTAAAACTGACTATGTCCGTAAACAGCTCAAAAAAGTCAAAATATTTTAAAAATTGTATGGTGTATAGGAAATGCTAATATACACATTCAGTGAAATTTTCATGTATCTACAGTTATTCATTATTGAATTACAACAAAATAAGGAAATCGCTATACATGTGAATATCCAATGTTGTAAAAATTTGAATTTCAAACGCTTATTAAAATTTAATTTGACTTTCCGGTAGATTTTTTTATTGATAAAGATAGAAAAACTTATGAGAAATATTGTGTTACATTTTCAAATCTTAGATTAAAAAAAAAATTTTACGAATTCTTAACTCAAAATAATTTTCTAATTTCCGTGATTTCTCCATATTTTGTCAATTTTTGAACTTTAAATGCTTATAAACTGTGAATAAGGATTTTTAATATTTTTCATCTGCCTTTGAAACAATATACTAGGAGCTTTCTATTAAATTTTCAAGGGTGTACATTTACACAAACTATTTTTAAAACGCCTTTTTTGGCCTGCCAACAACAAATTTAAGAGCCGAACTAAGTGTTTTATATAATACATATATATTTTTTATTTTTTCGGTATTAAAAAAAAACGTATTGTTCTAATGTTTAATATCCAAGAATGTTTGATGTGGTGTTGTGGTCCCAAAAATCATAATATTATAATTGATAAATTTATAAAATAAAATAAATACATTTTTAACTGAAAAAATAGAGTAATATTTTCACTCAAACATTTTATTTAAATACTCTATTTTGGAATTGAAAAGCTCAAAAAGATAAAAATGATAACATGCAAATAATTAGTATGAAAAAAATTTTTTTTATAGATAAAATGCAAACACTTGGGTAATACGATATGAACATTAAACCCGACAACTATGGCCATTAGCTGTTTTTTTTTTTTGTTTATAGGAAAGGATATTGAGGGTTGGTAAACACATTTGCCAGAATTTTTCAGGGGGTACCCGTAGCTCGTAGGTATCTGCCGTGCCCGGTTGGTACGGAGGCCTCTCTTTCCAGACACCGTGACTGTCCGAAGAGAAGTGCCGCCCGAAGCCGAGATTCAAACCGGCGACGGTGCGCTTAGTCCGCTTGACCACTCCGGCCCCAGGCATTTTATTTATATGGGTGAACAGGTAATAGAGATCTCTATAGTCTATAGTATGCTCTTGCCTTGTATTGTATTAAGTTGATTTTAAATTAATTAGATTCATTTTATATACGAAATAATGGGAATTTCAGTGAAATAATTTTTGTACTGAGAAAACATTAAATTCTTTATGCAATATATTATATTATATACATAATATAATATACGACGCGTAGAAAAAACGGCAAATAAATCGTTACAATAATAAAATCGTGTAATGGCTAACGAAGACATAAGCATTGGCCACTTACTATTATAACGATGTACAATAATTTATTATAATATTAGATAAGTAGGTACTACAACCTACCAACCAATTTGTGCTACATCTAATATGTAAATAAATATTCTGGCGTACTGCAGTCATTAAATATGAACTGATAGCATCATGAACTGTGATGATTATACAAAATATATACTTACCTACTTATACATACCTACTAACATTTTCTTGATAAACAAAACCGATATAACTGTCTGATGTATGTACATAATGCATTGTACTATAGTCTATAACCTACGACCTAGTATATCCCCTTCTAGTACGATCTTGCTGTAAATAACAAAAGATAAGACAGGTATTCAAAATTCAAATATTATATCCTTTGAATAATATGTAGGTATAAAGGTAAAAAATAAGAATGTTGTAGAGTGGTACGCCGCCGCCACTGGTACCGTATTTTAAATATCTGAAATAAAGTATATTAATATTTAATACCATACAAATACTTAGTTGGCTTACCTTTTTTCTGAATGTTTAACAGTACCTACCTATATATTATTAGGTATTCATATTTTAAGTAAAAACTGGTATTTAAATGTAATATAATTGTCGGTTCATAATACTATGAATGTATTATTTGATTTTAAAAGTCTAGATAATAATTAATATTATGTTTTATAAACAGCTACCTATAGCCGCGTCCACACTAGAGCACGCACAGACCGAGCATGTGTACTAGAGCACGCAAGAGCGATTTTGACGCACGGCGAACGCGAGCCGATCTAGTCGGCTCGCGTTCGTTGTGCGTCGTGAGCACACATGCTCGGTCTGTGCGTGCTCTAGTGTGGACGCGGCTTATAGTTAAATTAATAAACTAATAAGAAAACAAAATAAAAGGACAAATTCCTTTATATATATGGATTATTTTTCTTTTGATTTAAGGTCCAAGGTCTAACGTCTAACACTAACATTAAGTTGATTTTAAATTAATTAGATTCATTTTATATACGAAATAATGGGAATTTCAGTGAAATAATTTTTTTACTGAGAAAACATTAAATTCTTTATGCAATATATATTATATACATAATATAATATACGACGCATAGAAAAAACGGCTAATAAATTGTAACAATAATAAAATCGTGTAATGACTAACGAAGATATTAAGCAATGACCACATAGTATTATAACGATATACAATAATTTATTATAATATTAGATAAGTAGGTACTACAACCTACCAACCAATTAGTGCTATATCTAATATGTAAATAAATATTTTAAGGTAAAAAAATATTTACCTGTAAATAAATAATTGGTAAGTTTACGAGGTAAAAATTTACCGAGCTTACATCTATAATTTTTCATTAATAAAGTAGTGCGTTATGAATAACGTTACTTTTTTATAATTTTTTTTTTCAACCATAGTCAATTCATATGATTCAATTATCTTTATATATATAATTCTGCTGTACGTGTGTTTGTAAGCGAACTCCTCCTAAACGGCTTTACCGATTTTGATGAAATTTTTTGTATGTGTTTTAGTGGGCCCTAGAATGTTTTAGATTCACAATCGGACGTGCTCAAACGGGAATGTTGAGATTTATGGTGGATATTTTTGTTTATAAATGGTTGCCATGGGTTTTAAGCTATTATAATAATAAATATGGTTGCCGTGAAATAGGTGGAATTAAGTAAAAACGACAAATTTGATATAACTTTGATACTTTAGAGTTAAATCATACACTTACATACAAACAGCACGGGGTCCTATAATATTAACTTCTGCGAATCAGAATTTCTATTCCAGGCAACTGAAAAGTTAAGATAAATTTTGAACACCATACACCGAATATTAAATAACGAATTGAACAAAGTTTGAGTCATATAGAGTTGGTCCATTTACAACGAAGTGCACGTAATCAGCTAGTTATGTATATATTTTACAATCATAGACCTGATAGTGATAATAGACCAATATTATAGTATTATGTACAAATGTACAATCATCTCACCTATATCCAAGGCTGGGCATTAACGAGTTAAAAATTAAAATTAAGTTAAAACGTTAAGTTAATTTTAATTAAGTTAATTAACTCGTTACTTTTTTTTTCAAATTAACTTTTAACTTAATAAGTTACTTTTTTTCAAGATTAACGTGTTAGCTTCAAGTTAATTTTATTTCAAAAATATCCAAATTAAGTTAATTTTCTTCTGAAGAATAATGTAAATTTTTTAATGTGTTTTTACTTTGATGTATCATTTTAAATTTCCCCAGTAATTTTCTTAGACGTAAAGAAAAACTATCTAATAAACCACATTATGTGTCTGGTATTTTCTATTTTTGCAAATTAGCAAATTTTAACTTTACACTAAGTTAAGTTACTTTTTTTTCAAAGTTAACTTTTAACTTAACGAGTTAACGATAAAAAATACGAGTAACTTTTAACTTAACTTAACTTAATTATTTTAAAATAACTTAACTTAACGAGTTAAAAAAAAAGATTAACTTGCCCAGCCTTGCCTATATCTCACCTTCATAAGTTATAAATCATGATTAATTGTTATTAAATATTATTTTTAAACCGAACTCTTATCTTTCTGCTAATAAAGTGATAACATTACTTATTCCTGGAATGTTTAGTAATATTGTTAAGAGGACGCCACACCCGCATGTGTTGTCTCCGTCTTACAAACGCGTAACATAGCAAATTACGTCCACGGAAAACAAACGAATCGGCATCAAAAAGTGGTTTTAGAGTAAAAATACCTATAATAAAACTTAAAGAGAACAATATTTTGGAGGGAACCTCATCGGCGTTTTTAAAAATATTAACTATTAAAAAAGTTGTGGTTATTTAAAAAAAAGAGTTTTTGTGCCTTCAATATCTAGCTGTGTATTTAGATTAATACAAAACCCCGATGAGGTTCCCTCCGAAATATTGTTCTCTTTAAGTTTTATTATAGGTATTTTTACTCTAAAACCACTTTTTGATGCCGATTCGTTTGTTTTCCGTGGACGTAATTTGCTATGTTACGCGTTTGTAAGACGGAGACAACACATGCGGGTGTGGCGTCCTCTTAAGGGGATTCAATACAGTGATTTTCTGTTTTTGTCTAACACACGAGCGACATAGTATTTTAGACGTGTTTTTTTCCAAATATACCAATTGATCTAATGAAGCAAAAAGAATTCTAAAAACAGATTTGAAATTACCGTCAAGTCTACTTAAAATCGTTTTCCCACATTTTAGATTTTATGATTTTAACTTCTCCGAAAATTTAAAAAAGACAGTTTTTGAATATTCTTTTTTAATATGACATTTTTATGAACTTGAGGGAAAATATTAAGAAGTTGCTATACTGTACAGCAGGTTACAAGTGGGTCACTGTATAATGGATGGTATTAAATTTGAATTCAATGATATAATATCATTGTATAAGAAAAACGATTCTGAGCGGTGACGGTATGTCAGTCTATGTATAAGACATATTATATACATATCTATGGTATTAAACAAAAAATTGACCTATAATAGGTACCTATAATAAATTCCAAACTAATCATATCACAATATCCATTAGATACTTATAACGCGTTATACATCAACAAAAACCATGATACTATCATAGATATATAATAGTACACTTTAGAAGTTTCAAGTACCCACGAATAATATTATACAATCACAACAAAATAACTAAAATAGTTATTCTATTTTATTTTTTTCTATGTAATTTCATCCAAATTTGAACTTAAAATGACTATAAAAATAAACTGTGCTTATGTATTTTTTAAATTTTTTGGTAACAGAGTAAACTACTTAAGTGAAATCTTGTTTTAAATTTTTAATCCTTAGATATAAAAGTTGAACATTTTATAAATTTTACCTACAAAATAATTATTTAATTTCAAATTTGATAAATTTTGTCAAAATTCGTGTATAGAAAATGCAAATATAAACAACCAGTAAAAATTTGAAGTATAAACATTCATTTGTTTTAGAATTCCCGTTTTCCTTAATTTTTATGTTTTTTTTCCCCGGCGCTTGTGAAAACTATTGGGAATTTTAAAATTTGACCTCTAGATTTACCAACTAGATTCACTTTCCCATCGAACAAGATACTGTTGAAGAAAATCGAAGCAGTTTTACTGCCCCAAACCGTGATGACAGACACAAAAATATAAAAAAAAACACACATCATTGTAAAATCAATACATTCGTCGTTCCACTCAGAATCTAAAATGCGGGAGGCAATTTCAAGTAGACTTGGCGAAAAAGTGAAATTGGTTTTCAGAATTCATTATACCATTTGTTTTTTTTTGGCTAAAAAAAAAAGCCCAAAATACTATGTCACGTGTGTGTTAGACAAAAACAGAAAATCACGGCATCGAATCCACCTAACTATTATCGGAATCAAAAATAAATATAATTGATTTTTTAATTTTTCTGGGATATCCTATCGGCTTGTTTTTATAATACATTCAAAACTATTATTTTAATATCGTGGAAAATAAAGTGCGTTACTTCATAGAAATTACTTTTCAAAAGTAATTTTGTTACAATTTCGTTACTTTAAGTAAAATGTAATGAAATTAGTGCTGCGTTACTGAACAAGTAATTGCGTTACAGTAATTTGTAATTAGGGGGTTTTATCGACTCCGCCATTTTAATATCAATTCCGCCGGAATTTTGTTTATATTGATTCAGCCAGTTATTTATTTATGTTGATTCATCCGACTGTTTATTAAACAATAACCAAAGTAGGTATCATATTATACAGAATTGTTTTTAATTAACATTATAGGTTAGGGTACACTAGGTTAGGTTAGGTTAGGTTAGGTTAGGTCTTAGTCATCTTCATGTCAAGATCAACATACGTTTTTAAGGTGCACTTTTTATTGATACAAATTTAGCGTCATATTAGCGTCAAAGTATTTAACATACCTACGCTTTGTTATAAAATTTAAATTTTTTATATAAGATTAATTGATTTTTCCGTACACTATAAACAATTTCAAAATTAATTTTGACACGGTGTAACACAAGACGCGCACAAGACGCGCACAAGACGCGCACAAGACTACAACGGTCACTAAATGTCTATTATTTGAACACTGTAGAACATAGTGATCAATATTTAAGATCATGAATTATGATCGATAAGACTTGTACTTACTTTGATTGTATGTAGGTGTATATATAGGTACCTACATGAAATAAAATATATTTTTTTTCATAAACCTTTTATAGATTATATTGATTAAGATATAAAAACTGTTGTCCGTTGCGATAATACGCGATTTCCACTGGAATACATATAGCTGTGTACCTATAGTATTATGTTATAGATACAGTTGAACAGTTTAAAGTTCAATTTATATGTTCATTGTTCGTGTATTATTCTACTTCAACTTATTTTGTTACGAGTTAAATACAAATTACAGTAAGTTATAGTGTGTACCTACTAATGAAATGAAATATATTTTAACATAAATGTAAACATTTCTTTTAAATGTTTTTATTACTGTATAAAGTAAAAAAGTTCGGGGTAATCGATAACCGGCGGAATTAATATGTAAAAAAGTTCGGCGGAGTTGATAGTGGCGCAATTGATAGATTTTTTACAGGTAAAAAGGTAATTTCGGAGCAATCGATATAAGCCCGTAATTAGCGTTACGTTACTACCCAACACTGAACCGATGATATTGAATTGAGTCCGTGCTACTTTTATGTGTTTGAATTGAGTCCAGCTTATTATCTTAATATCTTTGAATTGAGTCCGTATAGAATCTATACTATATAGATAAAATGTTATAACTACCTACTGGTTGCAACCTTGAACTTTGCACATCATATTACATATAGCGTAGTATCGGATATGCAACGACAACGGATATTCACAATCAGTTGTGTCGAATAATTCATTGTGAACACTGAACACACAATATTTACTTTTAAATAACCTTACGTTAAATTATTACCAGTGAAAAATGGAGTGTATGCTCAGTGAAAAACAAAAATAAATCAGAATTATTAAAGGGTTCATACTTCGATTTCATAAAATGTTGCAAGGCGATGTTCAACGGTGGACATGTTGTAAAAACTCGTGTAAGTGTTTTTTTAAATTAACCCCTAATAATGTTTTATCAGACATCTACAATGAACATAATCATGATAAGTGTGACGAACAAGTACTTACTAGACAGAAAATTAGTAACGCTGTTAAAAGAAAAGCTGTGGATGATATTTCTGCTCGGCCATCGACAATTTTACATATTGAGTTTAAAAATGGTGACATTTCAACTCTCACAACAAACGACGTTACTTTAATCAAACAGAATATTCACTATGCTCGTTCATTGCTTCATCCAAAATTACCGAAAAGTATACACGAAACTCAAAATGCATTGCAATCGATGAATATTATGACAAATAAAGACGAAAACTTTATATTTTTGAATGATTTCGAAAATTCGATAGTAGGTTTTTCAACAAAAATAAATTTAGATGTTTTGTGTGATGTAAAGGATATATATATATTGACGGGACGTTTAAGAGCTGTCCTAAATTTTTTACTCAAATTTTTACGATTCACGGTTTCTATAAAGATTCATAATATGTTCCTCTTGTGTTTTTGCTGTTGCCCACAAACGAGTCGAATATTTATGCTAAAGCTTTTCAACATATTATTAATTATTGTAGATCGCTAAGCTTAACATTTCACCCTTCAGAAATTTATGTTGATTTTGAAAATGGAATCCACAACGCAATCAAACAAGTCTGGACCGATGTTCGAATTAAAGGGTGTCGATTCCATTTGGGTCAAAGCGGGTGGCGTGCAATACAGAGGTTAGGTCTGTCTAACGAATACAAGTCTGATTCAGAAAAAAGCAAATACCTATCTAAAGTATTTTTTTCAGATTACCATTTGTAAATGAAACTGATGTAATTCAATGTTTTACGGATGATTTGATGGCAATAAAACCATGTGATGACGAAAGAATTGATAATTTCACTGATTAAATTTTAAATAATTATATTGACAATGATGTTGCACAGTTTCCCCCCAATGTTTGGAGTGATTTTTCAGCGACAGCAAATCGAACCACTAATAGTTGTGAAAGTTTTCACTCAAAATTAAATGCTTTTTTTCATTCGGGGCATCCAAATATTTTTATTTTTGTTGACACTCTGTTGGGAATACAGTCTGATACATAATATATTAAATTAAGAAGTAAAGCAAAAAGGCCATGCATATCAACATTAAAAAAAGAAAAATTTTTACGGGAGCAGACAAATAAATACATAAATAAACAAATTTGCAGATTTGATTTTTTAAAATCTGTATCATTTAAATTTTTACCAGCCAGTATATAATTATTAACATTATTTTATGATACATAACTATTATTATTTTTAAAAAAAATTGTTTTATTGTACATAACTATTATTATTTTTAAAAAAAATTGTTTTATAATCTGTAATATTAAAATCTGTATCATTTAAATTTTTACCAGCCAGCAGTGGCGTAACTGAGAATGTTTAATGGGGGGGATCAAAATAAATTTGTAGGGTAAACTTGTGGGGGCCTTTGACCCCACGGCCCACACCCCCTTATCTATATTTTGTATAATTTAATAACTCAACACATCTAAATATAATCATTCTATATTACATAACATTATACATTTACAAATATATTTTAATATTTTAATAAACTCATTTAAATGTTTTATAATAATTAATATGACATAACTAATAGTTATTGAATAAACTGCAGTGACTGCAATTATATTTTTAATAGGTACTTTTTTTAACTGGTGTTAATTTATATTTGCATAATTTTAGCGCGAGTTGTAATGCTAATTATTATAATAAGTTGAATACGTCATACATAATATTTAAACATTTAATTCCGGGTCTAATAATGTTTAGTATTTTAAATTGTAATACTTACGTCAGGCCCAGGCTTCTTTTAAAAAAAATTCAATAAAGTACTGCTAGTTGCTGGTAATTTTCTTTTTTTTTGCTCCATTTTGCTTTTAGCTTATAAAAACGTAACTGACACAGTGACACTGTGAATATGCGAGAATGACACGGTGTGTGGTGTGTCGGTGTGTATTTAATACCTACTGTGTAGTGTTTACTGTTTAGTGTTTATACGTAATCGCAATAATCAATGTAGATACTTTGTGTCGCCGCGCGTTCTTAGTACCTACTATCTATGGCTATTATTCGTTCTACGAAATGTAAATCTTAGTTACATTTTTATTATTATATTATGTTTATGGAATGGTGGTTTTTCAAATTATCGGATTACTTACCATCTATAATCTATTCAAAATTAGGTATAGTGTGTGGCAAGGCACCCAATGTTTATTAATAAATAAGAATTAAAATGAATCAGACCATTTATTTTGAAATCATGCTTATCGTTAACAGGTAAATATTTATGTACCTACACAACTTCTAAACTTTTTTTTTTTTTTAGTTTCGTAATAATTTATAAGTTTTTATTTGAACTATTTGTAGGTATAAGACAATATATAAATACAGCTCATGGGGGGGATCTATCCCCCATATCCCCCCCGTAATTACGCCCCTGCCAGCCAGTATATAATTATTAACATTATTTTATGATCCATAACTATTATTATTTTAAAAAAAAATTAGTTTAAGCAAACACACATTTTTGGGAGACTACACAGCCAACCCAACCTGCACGTGGTGTCTCCTGGGTAACGCTAATAGGCTGAAGGGACTCAACTCGAATAACCATACAATATCGGTCGGACTCAACTCCGATAACCCAAAAATATTTGCGGGACTCAATTCAACGTCAGCCCACTGAACACCGTACATATGCCTACCTAGTTGGCTTAAGTTTTTCTAAATGTTTAAACAGTATATTAGGTATTAATATAAAAACTGGAATATAAATGTAAGTTCATAATACTATGAATGGAATATTTGATTTCAAAAGTCTAGATTATAATTAATATTATGTTTTATAAACAGGTATAGTTAAATTAATAAATTCATAAGAAAACAAAATAAATACTAATTATTGTATTATATTATTAGATTCTGAGTGGAAAGATGAATGTGTTTTTTTTTTATTTAAGGTCCAAGGTCTAAGGTCTAACACGATAATATAATGTCTGATCAATAAAAGGTTTATATCAATCTTGGTTATCAATCGTTATATTATGCGCATTAACTTAAATAATGGTCTCAAACTCAAATCACCAACGGCTCATAATATTATATTTATACGCCGAAGGATCGCGGGCAAAACACCTATTTTTTTTAAAACCTTTTTTACTTTTAAAAAATAGTTGTTTCTTTTCCGAACATAGTATTTTGCTTTCGCCATAATTACAACTGCAGGTTTTGATGCACGATAGCAATCTGATAGTATATGACTCAGTGGCGTATATAGGGGGAGGGGTTAGTAAAAAAAAATATATTTAATTAATATCGTTTTATGAAAAGTATAATTTAAGTTGTACCTGAGTTTTTTTTTTTTATTTAATCAGAAATATATTTGACAGAATAACATATAAAATAAAACATTAAAATTGATTTATCTATCTCCTGTAAGCTTATGCTTGTTAAAAACTATACTTGGCCAGCATGGATCATATAAATAATTAATAATTAAATTTCTGTATTTGTAATTTTTTGTTTAAATTTGGAATACATATTAATGTTTTCTGTTATTTTAAAAAAACTAAAATTATATATTGTTTCACTATTCATCAATATAACGGTTAATGTTATATTGTTGTTTCTTTTATAATCTCTCAAAGTGGTTTTTCAATAGCCAATAATGTTAACATTATTTAGGTACCTATTTTAAATGGCTTTTCAGAAGAACAACTTACCTACCTACCTTTAACCTTTATATTTTTCATATATCATATTTTTATTGTCTATTAATGTTGTTGGAAAAAATAACTATTATTATTATAACTATTGGTATAGGTACCTATAAGAACAAGAGATTACGTAAGAACCTATAGTCTTAAGACATATTATTGTTAATTATTCAACTGTGAATTTAGTATAATCTGCGTACTGCATATTGTACAATAACACGAAACTACGCTACTTCCACCTGTGTGTTAACAAAACACAATAAATCAAAATTTAAAATATTAATATTTTAAAAGGCTAAAAGAGGCTAATATTAATAATATAAAATTAACACAGTATATTTAAATAGGTAAACATAAAAAATACATTTAATATAAGATATTATTTTTAACATTTATTTAAATTTTGA
This sequence comes from Macrosiphum euphorbiae, assembly GCA_949089665.1. Lineage (NCBI taxonomy): Eukaryota > Metazoa > Arthropoda > Insecta > Hemiptera > Aphididae > Macrosiphum > Macrosiphum euphorbiae. Next base: position 11,742,625 of record CARXXK010000001.1, on the reverse strand, counting down.
CATTTAAAAATAATTAACTTAAACAAAAATCTTAATTTGAATAAATGAAATATAAATTGTGTAAACATAAACATTTTTTTTTATAAATAATTTATAACCACAATTATTGTTTACCAGTGATTGTGGTAAATATGAAATATGTCTGTATAACATTAAATTATCATACATATTTACAACAGATTTCTTAACTAGGTAAATACTTAATGTATTATAATTATATAATTAATATAATAATAACTAGGTAAATACCTAGTAGCAATTCAACATCCAAAAACATTATTTTATTATTTTATTTTTTTCCATTTTTTTTATCAAGTGCCGAGGTCATAAAAAAAATATGTTCTTACCTAAATAATATCAATATAAATTGTAAAAATTGTAACTTTACATTAAATTTGAACAGCCTGGGTACAAAACATATAGAAATCAAATATACATATTACTATATTAGGTATATCAAATTTTATACTTGGTTATTGATACCACAGACTTCAATGGGCTTGTATGTATTCTGACAAAAAATGTCCATGATAAAAGTATAATAATATAAATTTATGATACTTGTACACAAGACAGTGATATAGATAGGTAAATACTTGGGGAAATAAAATGCAGCGTGAAATTGTATTATTATTATATTATTATATTAGGTAGGTACTAAAAATAGACAATACTAGCTCACAACAGTTATATAACTATCAATATTACCTTATAATAATAATAATATTAATAGAAGTACTTGTATAATTTTGTAAATGTAATCATATTTTTATTTTTTTAAGAATTAAATTATATTCATTTTTCATTTTTATTTTTTCACAATACATTTTTAAAAAATTGTAAGTACTTTTTTATAATAGGTATATTAATATAATTATATTAGTGTTACTCTGATAATATTATATACCTATCTGAGCACAAACATGTATTTATTAGATTCAATATAATTGTTATTTTGAAAAAGATTCCAACAGCCTTGGTGTACAAGTAATATTCTATGTTATTATGATTATTTTTCAAATAGAAACAAATTATCATATATATTTAGTAAGTATTTACATAAAAATATCTAATTACTAGACAGTAGGCCAATTTAAGTAGGTCAGTTTTTTAAAAAGTTAAAATTTAAGTTCCCAATACTTCAGTTTTTTCCTAAAAAAAATATATTTGTTAATATGTTTTATGCGTTATTTAAAATTTTGAAATTTTCGATTAGATATAACAATATTGTTCCTTTTTTTTTTTAATATTAGGTTAATATCCAGTATAAATGTCTAGGTATAAATTAGTATAACGCATTTACATCCCACGGCACTGAAAATGAAATAAAATATTATTAATATATGCACAGTATAGGTGCAATTTGAGGGGAGGCTTGAGGCAATGGGTAATTTATATATGCAACCAACAATAAATTGAAATTGACGTCACACGTAAGCATTTAATCGTATACAATGCAGTATGCATAGAAAGCAATGCACGTGTACGAACTCGGACGAAAATAAGTTCAAGTTGAGCATACTTTTTATTTCTTGTACTATGATATTATGCACTATAATAATTTATTATTATTATCTATAAAATGTTTAACTCAAGCTTTATACAATCATGTCTACATTTACAGCCAATTCATTAACTGAGTATTAATAAAGTATAGAGTAATAGAGTATTAATATTAATAAAAAAATAAAAAAATGGATAACACAATATTATATTGATGATAAATAATTAGATACCTATATACCTACATCTACTATTATAAGTGATCAATCACTATATTGTATGAATCAATAAAAATTATGGTCAGGAAGGCTAATAAGAATATTTTGACATACCTATAGTAAGTAGTAGTACAAATATGTTTTTTAAATACCTAAATCATAAGATATTGTAAGGTTAATTTAAAAAAAAACCATCGCTAGTTGTAATAAAGATTATGGAGTACCTATTTAGTACTTCAGTATAAGTGTATAAATATAATTATTATTTGAGAGATATTCAATGAAAAATAATATTAAATCTTATAATATACTTAGGTTATAATGGTCGTCATCGTCACTATCACGATGGTAAGAGGTGAGGTCTTTGTAGGCCTCGGAAGTCTGTTCTACGTCGTCGTCGTCGTTATCTTCTTCCTCATCGTCCAACTGAGGATTTCTTACAGTTATTGTAAGTACATTCATTTTGTGATGGTGGCCGGGTTTACTCGATTTACGGTTAACCGAATGGGATAATGGCCTCCGTGCCACTTTCACTGCATTATGCCGATGAAGCCTTTTGGGGATGGCGGAGTTTCCGTAGCAGAACGACCGTGGTGGCGTCGTTGAAGGTGACCTCGGAAATCTGTGGCGCCGTCTATGCATTTGGAGAAGTCGACTTTCCCGTCGGGGCATTCTGGGAGGCGGAATATTTTGGATGTTCGATGTTCGATTGTGTCGATCTGCGAACTGGCGGTTTTGTACGTGGTTACTAAAAATCAGAAGAAGGCGACCTCCGTTCCTCATTCTAATAAGGGTACCCTGTTGTGGACGATTTTGAGGCAAGTGTGTTATCGGTATGCTTACGGCAATCGGTGGCGGTCGCAGCACAGTTCCAAAAGGGCATGGCAGTTGGAATAGTGGTAGCTGATAGGCGGCAGCAGTGGGTCTAATGATGCCCAACGAGTTCCTAGGTAGTGGCAATAACAAGGGCACCTGCGGCTGTGGTGTCCACTGTCGCCAGACAAATTCATCCCTAGGAAAATTTCGACGGGCGCCTTCCTGGACATCGCCTTCGACTTCAACTTCGCCTTCTTCAACTTCGATTTCGCCATCTTCGATTTCTTCTTCTTCGAGCGAAAGCTCGTCGGAAATGTCGTCTTCATTTTGATTTGGGCGGTTCAAGTGACCCATTTTAATATAATATGTAATACGTTACGTTTATAGTATTACGTCTATAAATCCTCTAGATAGAACACGAAGTCGGTCTAGTATTCCCGGTAAACTCGATCTGTATAATTATAAGCACATTAAGTACATAAACAGATTTAATCATAGATAGTCAATGATAATATAGATTAAGGCGCTCTACACCTGCCTATATTGTCCCCGTCTTACAAATGTAAAAATACAAAGCAGAAATTGTTTTTGAGTAATATTGAGTACAATATTGTATCAAGTTCCAGGCCCTATAATAATACTACCTGATAAGAATTTAAAAATAAATTTAAGTTCAATAATAACCATTGATGTGCTCAATAGTTATTATATTCCTGTGTTCAAATTATATATACTATACCACTACCTATACCTATCAAAATCATACTGCTATTAGGGTTCGGATTAAGCATGGTAAAAAATATATGCGTGTTGTGGTGGTGAGAGGGAGGTAGGGTCCCTTATTGTGACGGGTTACGTCTTATAAATTATACTATAATAATTTGGTATCACGTGTGATGTGTTCATTAAATATAGAACATGAGATCGTTTCAATAGTATATCAGTATCGTAATCACTTTTAATATCCGCGATTATAAATTTTAAACGCTTATAAAATCTAAAAAAAATATATTAATACGTTTTGTTTCTCCTCAGAGTTACGAAAACATGGAACGGTCTATTCTAACGATATCTTAAAATAACACGTAAGAGATATAACACGAAGTATAATCACTGAAAACAAACATTATTAGGTATTAATGTATTATACAAAGTTCAATGAACCCAACCCATTACAGCTATCAGATATATATCTGTCAATGGCTATGTTTCAGAATTCCAAGATGTTTTTCTTTGACGTAATAACGAAATTGAGAAAATAATATTTAACTACTACATTATTTATTATAAAGTAAGGACACACAACAAATTCATCACAAAATAATTAAAATACGGTATAGTAATAAATAGTTAGTTTAGTAATATTTATACTATGGTAGGTAAGTATAATACTATTGTATACATATAGAAGATCAGTGGCGTATTTACGGGGGGGGGGGTCCCCGGGTCTCGACCCCCCCCCCAGAAAAAAATATAATATAATTATTACATCATAACTCGTATGTGTTTTTTTTATATTATAAACTTGTAGGTACCTAATATTTAGACCCCCCCCCCCACAAAAAATTTGAAAATACGCCACTGTTGAAGATATAATATTATCGTGAAATTGTATACATGTATAGGTAACGTAACAGCTAATCTGAAATAGGTATTTCTATTCGACTGGCAAAGTCACATCCTTATGGTGTACTTGCTTTGGTCTTTGTCAAATTAATTCATATCATAAATAATAGTAATAATAAAAAAAATAATAGAAGATTATAATTATTTAATTATGAAAATCGATGAACATTTCAAGATATTTTACAGAAAAAGCTGTCGATTATGCGTGTGCATCTATGCAAACGTAAATATTTGTGTGTATCATAACCCTGACAGTACCTACTAATGGTAATGATAATATAATGGCCCATTCAAAACAATCAAAATATGATTTTCGAGAAAATTAGACTAGCTAGGTTGTTGCAGTGAGCCCTTCATTATTCATAAACAATAATAGGTAGGTATATGTATAAAAAATTATTTCGGAGTCCTTAGTTGTTTTTTTTTTATTTGTTAATTAAACAGAGGTGAGACGAAAAGGGACAAATTTATAAAATAATAACAATATTAGTTACATTTTACAATATAGTACGTACAGCAGTGCGAAAAATGTTATGTTAATTTTATTTGACACGATCATATTATAGACATGTTTTTTATGTTATTTAATCAATAATAAAAAAAACCTACAGTCCCACGTAAATAATAGAAACACTGATGATATGATGTGAAATTTAAAAAAAACAAAACCTGTCATATGTAGGTAACTACTCTGCTATACATTAGATATCGAGTGTATCTCAGTCATTGAATAGGTCAATGTAATGAATGTGGAATGTGATGAATTTTAATCTGATTATAATTAATTAGGTAATAAATCATTGTGTATAGGTACGACAAAAAACTATTCTGAGCGGAAATGTACAAAACAAATGAACTTGTTTGGTAACCAATAACTAAACAATTACCTATTATAATTTTAAATATGTTCGTAATTTATTTTTTTATTTCCCTGAAAGCTTAAAAAGAATAGGTACTGGGTCTATAAAATACATCCAACTTATTACCAGACACATTTCTAAAATTTGTCACTCAGGAATTTTGTCTAGTAGAAAAAGTCTCTACAGACGAAAACCCCTCAGATTCTAAAAGCGTATGATACCCTTCGTCGCGTAATAATACTCGTTAATTCGAAAAAAACTGTAAATACATCAATGCTTGAGAAAAAGATAAATTTCGGAAATGTTCTAAAATGTTCTAAAAATGACAAAAAATAAAAAGCAAGACCAAGTACTATAATATATATTAACCACTATAATAGTAATAATAATAATATAAAAAATTGTACAAAGAATAAAATATTATATTGTATAGGTACTCACGTAGTGTTGTATGGATATGAAATTCTCTGTGCCGGAATGACGTCGTGCACTGGGCCAACTGTGAGCTTTCAAGCTTGGACGTCTTCTAAAATAATTTACCAAAAATCAAAAAACCGAACCAACGACTATATATTATAATAATATGTATATTATAACCACTATAATAGTAATAATAATAATATAAAAAATTGTACAAAGAATAAAATATTATTGTATACTCACGTAGGGATGTACGGTTATGAAATGCTCGGTCTGAATGCAAAGAACTGCAAAGGGTTCGGACGTTATGTCAAGTGAGTAGTAAGCGATCGGGTCTCCCTGCAAAAGACAACAGAATACGAAAGACTCGGTCGCCTTGGCACGGCGATTCGGGGTTCCTCTCCTCCCTACGCGACCGCCAGAGGGGGGGGGGACGGAAGAAGATGGGAGAAATCTTCACACTTCTGCGCACTATTAAATCGACGACACGAAACTGAAACGCCATCTGTACGCGAAGTCAACCTTCTGAGATTTTTATAATATTATATTATATTGGGCGTATAATATTATTTATAGTATTATACACAGCCAAAAGAAGCGTATGACTCCCTCCGATACACCAACCGACCTTGACGTATATAGGTAACTACGACTAGGGTATAATATATTATTACTTCGTGGTATACCTGATACAAGGATAAAATACCCACACACGAATACGCACGATCCTCGCATTGACATCGTCACTTGGGCTTCTAAAATATTTAAATATTTAAAATACCTACTCCAAAATATCATTATTGTTCACTGCGTCTATAAGGATCGCGAATAATATGATTTAGGTAGGTACCTAGATAGTCAGTAGCGTATCCAGAATTTTTTTTCGGGAGGGGTTATAATTTATTTTTGTGGAATTTTATCTTAAAATGATTTATTAATGATAACGTTGTTATAATTTAACAATTTTCGGGGGGGGGGGTTACAACCCCCTAACCCCTCCCTGGATACGCCACTGTAGATAGTATATAGGTACGATACTAACCGACGGTCTTATACCTAAGACTCGCCTACCTGCTGGCCATCGCCTATGTCGTGTTCAAAAATATTACTTTGATGGTGTGTGCCGTGTCGACAATAAATTCCAATGACCATTGGTCATACAGTTTTATTATTATTATAGCACAAACGCGACCACTTTAATGTATAAAATATATTATTATATCGACATACGGCGGCACGGCGCCATTATTATTATTTTCATCGTCGTAAAACAATGTTCGAAACTATTGGCTATTAGCTAATGACCCAACGGAGCGGTGACGTCTATAATAAAGGATATCTGGAATCTGGATGTGATTCATAGGTTAGCTATTTCAAGTAATTACGCGTGTCTCTTTTTCAATAACCCACTTAATAACCCACAATGTTATAGGATCTAAAACTACCCGAGTCAATAATAATTTTTAAAAGAATTTAACGCGCGCTTCAAAAATAATAAACGCACTACAGTTATTGTGTGTGGTAATTATAAATCATAACAAATAGGTAATTATAATAATCACGGTATCCGGAAACTGTCCGGCGGACAGTATAACCCACCGGCTGTTATCGGTGTGGTAGGACATTCCACCCCCCGCCCGAGATAAATTTTTCGATGAGGACATTTTCCCTCCGTTTTTTTATTTTTTATTACTTACCTTCGAATATAAAATTATTATTTTAAACACATATTTTTTAGCTTTTGTTCATTCATATTTATTTTTTTATTTTTGTAAAAACTATACGTTACCTAAAAAACTTTAATCTTAATTTCAATAAAATAATGTACTTCAATAAAAAAAGGTGATCTGCTGTACAGTAGGTTACAAGTGGGTCACTGTATAATGGATGGTATTAAATTTGAAATCAATGATATGATTTCATTGTATATAAGACAAACGATTCTGAGCGAAAACGGTTAGTCAGCTTATGATATTCCGAAGTATATTTTATGATACTAAGGTGAATAAAGTAATTTATATACAACCTATTTACGTGGAATCTTGTTTTAAATTTTAAATCATTAGCTATAAAAACTGAACGTTTTATAATTTATTGATTAGGTACAATGATTGATAATTTTCGAGATTTTGATAAATTTTGTCAAAATTCCAACTTTAAATGCTTATAAATTATAATAAAAATATGTATACCTATATATTTTTAATATTTTTCAATTGCTATTTTAACAATATATCAGGAGCATTGCATTAAATTTTTACACTTTTTGGCCAAACAGATAAAACTTAATTGATATTTATGGAAAAAAAAAACTAAAAAAATTGAAAACAGAAAATATCCGTAAACAGCTCAAAAATAGTCAAAATATTTTCTATATTATATAATTATATGGTGTATAGGAAATGCTAATATAAACATTCAGTGAAATTTCCTTGTTTCCACAGTTATTCGTTTTTGAATTACAACAAAATAAGGAAATCCCTACATGAGAAATCTAGTGAATATCCAATATTGTAAAATAATGAACTTTAAACGATCATAAAAATTTAATTTGACTTTCCGGTAGAGATTTTTTTATTGATAATGATAGACAAACTTATGAGTAATCTTTTACATTTTCAAATCTTAGATTAAGAAAAAATGTTTACGAATTCTTAACTCAAAATAATTTGCTAATTTTCGTGATTTTTCCATATTTTGTCAATTTTTGAACTTTAAATGCTTATAAAAAAAAACTGTGAATAAGGATTTTTAATATTTTTCATCTGCCTTGAAACAATATACTAGGAGCCTACTATTAAATTTTCAATTTTTTTTAACCAACAAATACAATTTTATTTATATTTTTAGAAAAAAACTAAAAAAAAATGGAATATGAAAATGTTCCTAAACAGTTCAAAACAAATCATAATATTTGAAAATTGTATCGTGTATAGAAAATGCATATATAAACAACCAGCAAAAATGTCGGGTATTTACGATTATTTAATTTAGATTTACACCAAAAACCAAATTCGATTAAAAATTCCCGTTTTTCCTTAATTTTTTTTTTGTTTTCTTGACGCTTTTGAAAAACTGTTGGAATTTTTAATTTTGACCTCCCCAAGCACCATTGATATTCACTTTCCCATCGAACAAGATACTGAAGTTTAAAATCGAAGTATTATTAAATTATTTCGAATACTTATCGTGTACACAGACACAAAAAAAAAAAGGTAAAAATTAAAAAAAAAAAACACACATCATTGTAAAATCAATACATTTATCGTTTCACTCAGAATCTAAAATACAACACGGTGATTGTGTATATATATTATATATTATGAAACGAGACTTATGATAGTATCTGCATGTAAACCAACTAGTATAGGTACTATATAAGTCAATAAATCACAACTAAAACTGTCGTCACTCGTCACTGATTTATATTTATACCCATGTATTATTGTATATGTGTTATTGTACTTAGATAACTACATTCCTCTAGAGTCTAGATTAAAAGTCTAGACGAACAAAAAACATTATAAACTGAGTAAACAATGGCCTCAAATAAAACCCATTACGTCTCAAGGTTAAAAATCGGAATTTCGGATTACGATGTAGGTACATAGGTTAGGTTAGGTTGCAGGTATAAAATATATAAAAATATACAAAAATATATAAAAAATATCTGCCTTCGATACCCTAACTTATTTACTAGGTTCTACCTATAGGAAAAATAATCGATGTTTTAGAACTGTATATCTGTATGTATGTGTAAAAACTAAAAAACCAACATGATTTTAGAAAAAGCTTTAATTGGATACAAAATAAAAATGTATTTCCATAGATTCATGGTGTATTCAAAAAAATAATCGGACCTGGAAATACCTATGCACAGTGCCCATGGACGTAAATAGGGGGGCTTAGCCCTCATTGATTTTTCCTAAGTCCCCATTAGGATATTCTAATATATATGTAATCTTTATTCTTTATTGTAATAAATTATAAACATAGAAATAATTATCTAACAAAATAGATACCCGATGAACATATTATTATAAACAAGTTTTATGAGAAGGAAATTATAATATAATTAATTATTGGTATATAGTATAATATTTATATATTATGACTGTATAAAACTGTATACCTAAATGTGTACAATAATTCAATGAATAAATTTACATTTAATTTGTCATGATAGGTAGTATCCTCATATTATAAAAATCTAAAGATGAAAAAGATCATGTTACGATCACTGAGTTAATAGTTTAATTATATTATACATAAAATGTATAGTTTATATTATACTTAATATAAAAAAAAAGTAATATACAGTAAAAAGTAGGTAGGTACCTACTTAAAATGTATATTTTTTTATTTTTTTTTTTTAGATGACACTCGGCAACATAGGCCATTGGGTGGGGGTGGAACGGTGAGTTGTTGTATTGGATAGGTTTGGTACACGTGTGTGTGTTGTGGCCGAATTTCTAATGGGGCACCCGTAGGTTTCTGCCATGGTGGGATGACACTATGGGTTGCCCGAAGAAAAATGAGGCCCAGCGGCCGAGAATCGAACCGGCGACGACTGCGCCGCAACCGACGCTTTAGACTGCTCGGCCACCTCGTCCCCCTTAAAATGTATAACAAATGACTGATAACATAATGCTGTAAAATAATACATATTTATTTATGAACAGGATAAATATTATAATGATTGAAACATAAAAATAAATACTTTAGTTTATAGTAAACTTAACAATAAAACTTGTTCATTAATATTAATAATGATTATTGTGATAATACGCATAAATAAATAAACAACAATATTCATATCAAATAATTTTTAAAAATATTCAAGAAGAATATTTTCAATTGTATAATTTATAACTTAAGCAATGAAAACAAAATACCTATATCAAAATATTTTTTAAAATAAAAGTTAAAAAAAGCAGGTAAGTGGAAGTCGCTCTGCTGTACAGTAGGTTACAAGTGGGTCATTGCATAATGCAGTAGTTCTCAACCTTTTTTGATTCATGTCACCTTTAGCCACTAGAATCAAACACTGCGTCACCCTAACTAGGTACCTACACGTGTTTATCGGACCAAAAGATTAAATATAAATAATACAAACTATTATAAAGATACGAACTTTGAGGTATACAATTTGGGATATTATTAATCATCACTGTCAATTAGTTTATTTTCTAATTAATTCTATCTAATTTTTATTTATGAATTTGATTTATCATTAAATCTTCAAACAACTTTAATTACTTTAAATAACGCCTCACACAAATTAATTCTTGTCTCTGACTTACATATAATGAAACATATCAAGTTTATGTACCAAAGTCTTAGAATAGTTTGGTTATAGTTAATTTTAGAGCAAATTTACATTTTATAAAATTTTTTATGGAGAATATAAACTATTTCTGATCTTGGATTTTTATTCCATGCTCTTGTATTAAAACAGATTAGAAAAATTATTTCTGCTTTACGGATTTGATGGTAAATACATTTTGGCACGTGTTCAATAGAACCAACAATGTGTGTGGTGTCCTCTTAACAAATATCATACGACATATTGGTCTTTTGTCAGTTGAGCCATAAGACTTGACCACCTACAGGATCCGATATAAATAATACAACATTTAGAACTGGCAAATATATTTATACAATGCTTATATTTTATTACTTACCAAACATGTTAATAATATGTTTTATTATATCAAGTAGGTTCTCATTTATTTTTTTTACATTTGAGTTGGTCTTTGCCACAATCTCAGTTTTTGATTTCAAAAGTAACAGCATTAGTTCAAGTGGTACATGGGTAGTGGTAAAAATCTCATCAAGCACCTACAATATTTCATTATTCATTACTCTGTACAAAAAACAATTTTTACAATAGGTCCTTATTTTTATCACATTAAAATGTTATTTTACTTATCAGTATTTATCCTTGAAATAATTGAATGCATTAGTTCATGCATGACTAAATCTTAGATCATAATTTATACTATGAA